>OX608073.1:183986109-184074109 GCA_951509635.1 Eupeodes luniger | reverse complement strand
ATTCTTATCTATTAATTGGCTCATTTGCGTTGAGTTGCAATATTCTAGAGTTTGAATTTCTTTCTTTCTTCTCGCTGTCATAATTCTCAAAGTATGTTTTTCTGTTATTTATTTCAATATATCCTTCTTTTAAATACAATGTCGCTCCTATAGGTTTTAATATATTTTGACCTATGATTCCTACAAATTTATTATTTCGTATTCATATCAACTTCCATGCCATGGTAGCTTCATCTTCATTGAATTCTACCGGTACTTCAGTTATGATCTCAAATTGTATAATATTTTCATGACTAAGCGATTTAATTTTAATTGGAACTTTCATTAAAGTTCTCAGAATTTCTATTAGTTAAGACTCATCAAGTATAGTTGTTGTTGAGCCAGTATCTATAAGAATATTAATTTTTTTATTATTTATTGTAACTTTTATTATAGGAAGTGATTCTTCTTTCCGGCTATGGTAAAATTTACCTCTTAATTTTTTATTTCCGTATTATTTACATCCATAGGAACTGGCCTTGGATTCCTATTATTATTATTATAGTTATTATTCCTATACTGTCCTGAATTGAATGATCTTTGATTTTTATCAAAATTTCTAGAATGTCCCTGATTATTATTATTGAAATTATTATAGTTTCTAAACTGTCCTGAATTCTGTGGTCTTTGATTAATATAATTGTTTCTAAAATTGTTCTGGGATGGTGGTCTAGCAATATAATTATTTCGTTTCTGATTGTAGTTCATTCCTCTATTATTATTGTGGAAGTTAATATTGTCATGCTGTGGTTTAAAATTATTCGAATTTCCCTGTTTATTTAAATTCCTATGGCGCATAAGCAAAGTATAAGCCTCTCGTATATTTTGAATATTCTGTGCAATAATTACAGAAGCTTGATTGGCATTTTAAATTATTTAAAAATTTATTCATAAAAATATTTTCATTATTTACTGGGTTATAAATAGCACTTAGTTCCAACTTACTCTTTTTATTCAGCTTCAAAAGGATTCCTTCAGTTTGGTCAAAAAGTTGTTGAAGATCGCTGGTGTTGATCATGTGAAGGTCTTGAAGAATTTGTTCATAAGTTTCACGAACTCCGAAATCTTGGATTAATGCATCTTTTATAGTTGGCCAAGTTGGCATTCAAATTCTCCTTAATGTGTTAATCGCTGTCCCTTGTATTTTATTTCGTATTATTAAAGTTGCTATTGGCTGATTTTCCACACTTATATAGTTGTACACATAAGCTATGTACTCAATAAATGCTATGACGTCTTCGTCTGGACTTCCCGAGAATGTTGAAAGTTTTTCCAAACGTAATAGTGGTACATTCTGATCTGCTGTTGGGTTAGCCATCTTTGTATTACGTGATAATATAGTTTTTTTTTTAAATACTGTCCTTTTTCGCAGACACTTTAATTTTTTTTTTCTCTAAAACACTGTCTTTTTCGTAGACACTTTGATGGAAAAATATTGGATCGTTGGCGATCTTTGTTTATATTATTTTATGGAGATACTTTCTTGATAATTTATTATATTAAAGCAAATATGCTTGGTAGACTTTTATTATTGTTTGTGTTGGGAAGTAATTCTATAACTCACGCATACATTGAAAAGCCGATGTACCCAAAACGAGTCACTGTTTGGTGCGGATTTTGGTCCAGAGGCATAATTGTGCCATTTTTCTTCGAAAATGAGCAAGGAGTGGCTGTTACAGTCAATGGTGATGGTTATCGGGCCTGTTGAACGAATTTTTGTTCACAAAAATTTAAGAGGAGGATATTGGCGACATTTGGTTTCAAACAATACGGCGCGACGTGCCACAAGGCTACACTCGATGTTTTTATAGCATTTTCTAAAAAGAAAAGTTATTTGGCGGACCCTTTACAACCACACGGTCGGGCTTTTGACAGGCTTGTTACCGACTTTACGATATCATATGTAATAAAGCTTGATCTAAGAATTTACAAATCGTTAAACTCGGAAACATTGATGCTATACACAGCTTTCAAAGCGCGACAAAACTCTTACCTAGCTCAATTTCAAACTAACCGAAACCGGGTATCCCTAAAATATGCAACACAAAAGAAAGCAAAACTTACTATCAGATATTAATCGTTGCACATACGGACGCGGTAAGGTGGAAATGTTGGTTAAGAATCTTAGGTTGAGTAGAGTTTCTAAGAAGCAACATTTCCACTTTACAAGAAGAGATCCGCTTGATTTAGAAGCGTTAGATAGAGATTGGGATCCCTGTGTTGGTGGGTTGGAGTACCATCAACGGGATAGGAGCTTTGCTGGATTCTCTAAAATATGAAAATGGGTAGTCCGCAGGTTGGCTAGGAAGCTTAGATTCTTTTTGAAAGCCGAAAGCCTAAAGGAAGCATCCGCAAATAAAGTTCGCTGTCGGTCATATGACCAGAATTAAATTTTTTGAATATACCTAAGTTTAAATACCCACTTGTTAAATAAAGTGTTAAAGTTTTTTTTAACGGAAATTTGTTTTAAAAAAAAAATTACATTTGGTGTTCCTGGAATAAAAAGGGAATAAATTATCCAACAATCAAGGTAAAATTTCGACATAATTCGCATTCATGTATATGTACAAATATATGTAATATATGTATGCAGGAAGATGCATACATAGAACTACATACATATAAGTATCTGTAGTTTATGCTTCAATTTAAAAGGATTCATTTTTTTTTTAAATCAAGCTCCCGAAAGGTATCCTGAAGGATATAATATTAAAGATCGAGAATCTATAAGCCTGGAAAAGGAATAAATAAAGAAACCCCTACAGGATTACGTGGCCGGACTCATGCTGAGCATTCAGCACATCCAAGTTGTAGAAGCCCGGTATCCTAAATTGTCTAGGCGCCGACGTTTGATGATGATTCAAATGTTCCCAGATATAAAAAATTTAGGCGCCGACAAAAAAAGCACCTGAGTAAAGCCTGCTGCAGTTCGACCACCGTCATCTATATATATTTTTTAATTTTTGTATCTAAATTTTAAATACATTTGCTTTAAACTTAAATTTAAAATCAAATTTTTGTGGTGGAAATAATAGCTGTTTAAAGCCGAAAATCTTTCGATTGGATACGTTCCGGGAAACGTTTAATAAAATTTAGTTAAATTTTTGTTTGAAGTTAAGTCAACAATTTGGTCACCCTCATAACCCACTAAACTATTCATCGACCCTAGCCTTCCAGCAGCAGTGGCCACTACAGCAGAAGAACGGGTAAGTCGATTTTATTTCATTATATATACATATATAGTATATACATATAAATTAATAAAAGTGCGGGTAAACGAGTGTTCATAAAAAAGAAAAGAAAAATGATATACATAAATATAGCTTCAAATAAAAAGAGGGGTTTTGCAAAAAGGGGAGTTGAAATTTTAAAAGAAGAAGACAGTGAAAGAGATCTTGAAGATCCAATTTTTTTTAATAAATCGAAGACGATTCATATCGAATCAATTAGATTTCGCTTGACTAGCGTATGATTGCCACATGATTAATTTTGTTTGTACAATAAATTAATTTTTTTTGGTCGTGATAAATTAAATTTTTGTTAATTTTAAATTGAATTTTCAACACATACTGATATGCATATTGTTAATTAAAATTTAAATATTTCAATAAAACATTTTGTGGTTTAAAAAAGAAACAAAATGGATTTTTTATGAAGCCTAAAATCATAAAGATGATGGCTTAAGTTTTTTTTATTCCTAAAGGGATGAGAGAGTGATAGGGAGATGGTGAAGAAGTGTTAAGGAGAAGAAACCGAGGAAAGGGGTTGTTCTTAGCGAGGAAGACAACCAGGTAGGGAGGGTTTAAGGTAAATATCTCACGCATCACTACCACCGGGATGCTAGACTGCTTTTATTTTTTGTGATGAGTCCTGGGTCGAAGAACCTTCGAAACCGCTGAGCTACGGGTTCAATTAAGCCAGTCACGACCCCACACAGGCAAAGCGGCTCGTTACAAATGGCGCCCGCAACGTGGAGCCCTCTATCTGAATTCTGAAGATAGAGTTGGTAAAGAGTTATTTGGAGCCAATTCATTTAGTTTTTTTTTATAACTTTAAATTAATTTTATTAACATTCTTTTTATTTTTTTTCCCGTTTAAATTTGAATTTGATTCTGTTGATTTTGTGAGTCCTGGTTATTGGATTAGGTATTTGGTACCGCGTTGCCACAAGTGAGTCATAATCAAAAATTTTTTTTATCTACAAGTGATGTGAATCAAGTGTTTTAGTCTTTGAGCATTCTTGATAAGGAACTCAAACAGCAAGACAAGTGGCACACACTTTAAACAAATCTTAATGCTCGGAAGAGACCCGTTTATATAAAGGCGTATTCGGAGGTCCTTCCAGCAAGTCATTTATTTTCGGAGAGTTTCAGAGTCCTTCAAGGATGAAGTTAGTGATTCGTCCTTGGAGTTCTGAAACTCAAAGATTAATTTTTTTCCCAAGTCCTTTTTTTTAACAATAGTTAAAGTAGTTTATTTTAATTTTGTTTTATTATATCTGGCTCGCAGAACACGGTTTTTTTTCCGTTTTTATCATTTCTTTTCCTGTTCATTTCTCTTATCAGATTCTCATCCCTTTATTTTTATGAAGATAAGTTTTGAAAATATATACAATTTTTAAAGCATCATTTTGAAATTTTAATTTTTTTTTAATATAATAACTTAATAAAATTTTTATATCACATATATTTTGAAAACTTTTTTGAATTATTTTTGTTTAAAAAATTATATTTGATGGTAAGTTCGAACAAAGATTTCAGGTTTGGAGCTGGATGTTCGTGTGTTGAATTTGGTCACGTGTCCTGATGAAATTTTCCTTATCATCTCAAAAACTTATAGTTGATTTTTAATTTGATTTTTTTTGTTGTAATATCATTTTTAAAATTGAAGTCTTAAAATTTAGTTCAATATTAAACATCCTGTTGGAAAAAGGGTTGATTTCGTGAACTATAATCAAAAATATAAACAGAGTGTAGAATTATAATAATTTTGAATTGAAGTACAGATGTACATACATAGGTACATACATATTATTTTATCTTTGAAAATAGTTTTGAAATTTGAACGTTCTTTGATAATCAAGTTTTCGAATAATTGTTTTTTCTTTCAGTTTTATACTTTTACTATTAGGTACTTTTTTTATTTACATTTTTGAGCACACTTAGTAAATTTGCATTTTCTTTGGTTTAGACTTTCAAATAGATAGTTTTTATTTTTTTTGAGTTTTCCTAGTTCAACCTGCATTAGGACCATAATAGAGTTCCAGTGTCCTGTTCTTGAGGGTTTTCGAACTGATCAATTCATTGATCCTGATTTTTTTTTTCGGATTCAAAGAGTCAGTAGCGGAAGTATACCGCAGCTAAATTTGAGGAGTTCCATCAAAGATTTAGAAATACGATCGATCGTTTTGATCTTAATAATACGTTTAGTTTTTCTGAAGATATTAACTCAATTGTTTCTGATTTAACATCTACCATGGCTAGTGAAAACGAAAATGTTGACATTGACGTTAGGGTACAAAATACAGCCGAAGGTGAAGCCCCTGAAAACGGTGGCACTAACCATAATGCAATTAGAGTCGATGAAACAAACGAATTGTTGGATCGCATAGTCATCGATAACTGGTAATCAGGTGAGGCTCATGCAGACGTTAAATGTTTTTATGAATAACGTCATAGCAAAGTTGGAGTCGATTGGTATCAATCAACAAGAAAAAAATAATTCAAGGAATATAAATCCGTTACCGCTGATAGAGGGCCGGAAGTTCTTACCTCGCTCGGAGCCAAGGGAATCAATTGCAGCCTCATCTTCGCCTAGCACGTCAGATAGATGTGGCATATCAGCTACGATGGGTCTGAAAACGTTTCCGAATTTTTGTTCAAAGTTAAACGTATGCAAAAATCCTCTGGTTATACAGACGAACAGATGATTGCAAATTTTCAAATTTTGCTCTCATCCGGAAGTAGGCCAAACAAATGGTTTTGGGCATATCTTAAAAGAAACCCTGATGCAAAGTTTAGGGGCGTCAAAACGGCAATAAACAAAGAGTTCGGCAAATTTGAAAGTGATGTCGAAATATATATGTGTTTGCTTATACGAAGGCAAGGTCCTAAGGAGTCATTTGACGATTTTTACCATGCTGTAGCGGGTCTCAACGACCGATTAATGGAACCGTTTGACGAAAAGAAGATGGTCAACGTTATTAGAAACAACACTAAGGATAAACTCGGTGAAATCTTGCTAGCGGCGAACGTAAAGAGTCTTGAAAAGCTCAGAAATAAAGCGCGAGAAGCTGAGCGATTTTTAGCTAAAAGAGCCTTAGTACCAAAAGTAGTATATGAAATTGCCATTGCGGAAGACCAAGAATTTGAACCTTGCGAAGGTGAGGAAGTTGCAGCTTTTTCAGGTGCTCGAAAAGCAACTTCAACGGCAAACTATTTTTGCTGGAATTGCGACTAGAAAGGCCATGCCTATCATTTTTGTCCATCGAGAACCAGAAATTTGTTTTGCTTTCTTTGTGGAGCAAAAGGTGTGAGTACTGTGGAATGCGGTAAACACTCGGCAAACCTGTACGGGAACGAGAGGAGGAGTGGGGATCTTCGTTCCACCAGGAACGCTCCCAACCCCTCTCAACAATAAAATTATTTCCATCCAACAACAATTTAAGTAAAGCTCTTGATAAAATGTTCCAATCAAGATCTTTGAACGAAGTCACGTCGAAGATTCTGAAGTTGCATCCCATCCATTACATCCCAGACATTACATGATCGCAAGATGAATTATGCCAAAGTTCAAGCTCGTATTTTTGGGCATGGCTATAATTCATCAAGCGTTCATATTCAAAAGTGTCGTCGAAGGTTTCGCCAACGAAAAAAATTTCGTAAACAAATTGTCGAAACCATAATTTCATCTAATTCGGATGGTAGGATGCCAACGTAAAGCTTTACGATGAATCTGTCTTAGGGTTGTTAGATAGTGGAGCTTCAATCTCCGTTATTGGAAAAGATGGTTGGGCATTGGTAAAGGAAATTGGGGCGGAAGTAACTCCATATAAAAACGCAGTGCGGACTGCGGATGGGAAATAGCATAACATCGTGGGATATTGTGAAGTTCCAACGATGTACAAGGGAGTTACCAAACCAATTATTTATTACTTAATTCCCAACCTCACTCAAAAGCTTTACCTTGGGATGAACTTTTGGCGAAATTTTCATTTAATGCCTGAAATCAGTGAAATTGAAGGGAATGTTGACAATGGTGAAGAGGAGGTAAATTTTAAAGCTGACGCGGAACTGATAGATCTTCTTCCAGAGCAAAAACTTCAGTTAGAGAAGGTGAAAAACCTGTTCCCCAACTTTATGGTGTTAGGTTTAGGGAAACCGAATCTAGGATGTCATACAGTCGATACGGGTAACGCTGTACCGATTAAATCTCGACATTATTCACTGTCTCCAGTGCGTCAGGAAGAGGCGTACAAGGAATTGGACCGCATGTTAGAGCTTGGAGTTATTGAAGTCAGTAATTCGCCATGGAGCTGTCCGGTCGTTTTGGTGCGGAAGCCTGGTAAAGTTCGGTTATGTCTCGACCTTTGAAAAGTTAACGCAGTCACGATAAAGGATACGTATCCGTTGCCTCACGTTGAAGGCTTGTTGAGTCGCATAAGAGACACTCACTTTATCACGGGGATCGACTTAAAGGACGCGTACTGGCAAATACCCCTTGACGAGAAGTCTCGAGAGAAAACCGCGTTCGCAGTTCCTGGTAGGCCACTCTACCAGTTCAGAGTAATGCCTTTTGGTCTTAGTAATGCGGGTCAGACAATGTGTCGAGTTATCGACCAAGTGGTGCCCAGTCATCTCCGTGATGATGTGTTTGTTTACTTAGACGATTTGCTTATTTGTACTGCAGACTTCGAGTCTCATATGCGCATTCTTACCGAAGTGGCTGCTTGCCTACGTCGAGCAAACCTTACCATCAACTTAGACAAAAGCAAGTTCTGCATGCGGGAGATACAATTCCTTGGGTATATTGTCGGTCAAGGAACTTTGAAGACTAATCCTGACAAGGTGGAGGCAATGGTCAATTTTCCGCTTCCAACAACAATTCGACAAGTGCGAAGGTTTCTCGGTCTTACCGGATGGTATCGCCGATTCATTCGAAATTACGCTGACGTCACCGCTCCACTTACGGATTGTCTTAAGAAAAAGATAAAATTTGAATTAACACCCGAAGCGCTGTTGGCTTTTAACAAGCTTAAGGATGCACTTTCCTCGTCACCAGTGTTAAAACAACCGGATTTTTCGAAATTTTTGTCATTCAGTGCGACGCGTCTTCCGATGGAGTGGGTGGTGTTCTTTTCCAATTGGATGAGAACGACAACGAATCACCTATTGCCTATATGTCAAAAAAATTGAATAAAGCGCAAACAAATTACACGGTTACTGAGCAGGAATGTTTTGCAGCTATATTAACCGTCAGAAAGTTTAGGCCCTATGTTGATGGATTACCTTTCAAAATAACAACAGACCATTCTAGCCTAAAATGGCTGATGTCGATGAAGGAGTTATCCGGACGACTGGCTAGATGGAGCCTGGAATTGCAAGGCTATGATTTCAAAATTGAACATCGAAAGGGATCCCTCAACGTGGTGCCGGATGTCCTGTCGCGAATAGAGATGGAAGAAATTTCTGCAGAGTTAACCGTTTCAAAAACCGACTATGAAGAGCTTGATTCTTTGGCAATAGGCAAAGAAAAAAAAATAAAAAAAAAATGTATATTCATTGTCTCATATCTTTGGCATGGAATATACCTAAGGATTTGCCATTTAAATTCTCTAGTTCATACATGGCAGTGCCTATAACTTTTTTAACGCGACATTTGACAAATTTAGGCAAAAGTTTGGCTCTAATGCCCTGAGTAAAGTTACTCTGCGCGAAGTTTCTATGAAAAACTTCTTGTCCTTCACGATAATTGACGGCTTTCGCACGAGTATTGTACGTGTTTTTTGACTTAACGTATGCCCTGAATATATTCTTCGATACATTTTGTCTCGCGAGGGCGGTTTTTACAGCATTTGGCAAGATTAACATTTCCGAGTCGTTCAAGGCATCCAGTTTTCGCAAAAGTCGGTATGAGGATCCGTGAGATATCATGTTTTGCCCAAATAGAGCAAAGTATGGTGGGCAATTCAACGATTCATGTACATCGGATCGTAGAGCGCAAGCTATGCTTGACAAATGAACGTCCCAATCCTTTTGCTCCTTAGATATCATCACCCGCAACTTACTCAAAACGCTCCTGTTAACGCGCTCGGCAATGTTAGCCTGCGGAGAATATAGTGCCGTGCGGATATGCTGCATAATTAGACAAAAACTAAGAAATATTTGACTGTTAACAGTCAAATTAGTTTTTTCTGAATATTGTTTATTTTTAATAAAAATGATTTAAAATCATGAAATAAATATAAACCAGCAAATGGCCTTGAACGACTCGGAAATGTTAATCTTGCCAAATGCTGTAAAAACCGCCCTCGCGAGACAAAATGTATCGAAGAATATATTCAGGGCATACGTTAAGTCAAAAAACACGTACAATACTCGTGCGAAAGCCGTCAATTATCGTGAAGGACAAGAAGTTTTTCATAGAAACTTCGCGCAGAGTAACTTTACTCAGGGCATTAGAGCCAAACTTTTGCCTAAATTTGTCAAATGTCGCGTTAAAAAAGTTATAGGCACTGCCATGTATGAACTAGAGAATTTAAATGGCAAATCCTTAGGTATATTCCATGCCAAAGATATGAGACAATGAATACACATTTTTTTAAATTTTTATTTGCCCGGCCAGATAAAACTTAAGTGGGTTCGCGTCCCACGTTTTCCTTGAATCAAATGATTCCTGGTGAAAAAAACATTTTCATAACTCGTTTCACTACGAAACATTTTTAAAACATTTTAAATTCGTTCTTTCTTCTATTTCCCGTCGGCAAAACATCTTTCTCAAACTTCTATTTCCCGACGGCAAAACAAAAAAGAAAAAGAAAACAAAAACAAAACTAACAAAATGTAACCGTATGGCCATTTCTTAACCAAACTCCATTTCAAATACGGAGGTATGTGTTGTGTATATGTGCGTATGTATAATTTTGTGTTTACCTTTTATTTGACTAAAACTTAATCCAATTGCTAATCAATACTAGTTTCTTTGATGTTTAGTTCCTGTTTTTTTTATGTAACGTAAATTCGTTTCAAGTCACAATTTTTTTTTGGAATAATTTTTTTTCTCGAACACTGTTTTTATTAGATATGTCGTGGGTTCCTTTGCATGTTCCTTGTGTGCGATACACTTGCAAAACGCAAAGCCCTGTTACCTAGCTCAATTTCAAACTAACCGAAACCGGGTATCCCTAAAATATGGAACAAAAAGAAGGCAAAACTTACTATCAGATAGTAATCGTTGCACATACGGAGGCGGTAAGGTGGAAATGTTGGTTAAGAATCTTAGGTTGAGTAGAGTTTCTAAGAAGCAACATTTCCACTTTACAAGAAGAGATCCGCTTGATTGAGAAGCGTTAAATAGAGATTGGGATCCGTGTGTTGGTGGGTTGGAGAACCATCAACGGGATAGGAGCTTTGCTGGATTCTCTAAAATATGAAAATGGGTAGTCCGCAGGTTGGCTAGGAAGCTTAGATTCTTTTTGAAAGCCGAAAGCCTAAAGGAAGCATCCGCAAATAAAGTTCGCTGTCGGTCATATGACCAGAATTAAATTTTTTGAATATACCTAAGTTTAAATACCCACTTGTTAAAAAAAGTGTTAAAGTTTTTTTTAACGGAAATTTGTTTTTAAAAAAATTACATTTGGTGTGCCTGGAATAAAAAGGGAATAAATTATTCAACAATCAAGGTAAAATTTCGACATAATTCGCATTCATGTATATGTACAAATATATGTAATATATGTATGCAGGTAGATGCATACATATAAGTATCTGTATTTTATGCTCCAATTTAAAAGGATTCATTTTTTTTTTTAAATCAAGCTCCCGAAAGGTATCCTGAAGGATATAATATTAAAGATTGAGAATCTATAAGCCTGGAAAAGGAATAAATAAAGAAACCCCTACAGGATTACGTGGCCGGACTCATGCTGAGCATTCAGCACATCCAAGTTGTAGAAGCCCGGTAGCCTAAATTATCTAGGCGCCGACAAAAAAAGCACCTGAGTAAAGCCTGTTGCAGTTCGACCACCGTCATCTATATATATTTTTTAATTTTTGTATCTAAATTTTAAATACATTTGCTTTAAACTTAAATTAAAAATCAAATTTTGGTGGTGAAAATAATAGCTGTTTAAAGCCGAAAATCTTTTGATTAGATACGTTCCGAGAAACGTTTAATAAAATTTAGTTAACTTTTTGTTTGAAGTTAAGTGAACAATTTGGTCACTCTCATAACCCACTAAACTATTCATCGACCCTAGCCTTCCAGCAGCAGTGGCCACTACAGCAGAAGAACGGGTAAGTCGATTTTATTTCATTATATAATATGTATATATACATATATATGAAAGACTTCCAAAGAAAGCAGCTTTGCACGTAATCAACCGAAGTCTCAGTTGGTATGAGGAATGGAAGGAGCTCGCGCAATGGTGTGGTATCGAACTGAACCTGCATGTTGGAAATCTCAATGAATGGAGGGGTAAACTGTACGAGCTTATTGCCTTCGTTACCGAAAAGCTTAGGGAGAAGTACATTGAAGATGCAGTCAGCTCTAACCACAGAGTAATCTACACTCAACTTTGTCATAATCTAGGCCCAAAAAACTACTTTAGAGATGAGAATTGTGTGGAAGAAATTTCAACGATGTTGAGACTGCGTGCTGAACTTCTTCAACTGAATTATATGCCACACAGAGAGGATCTCCCAATCTTGTAGTTTGTGTAACCTCAGGGAAAGAGAAGATGTTTTTCATTTCCTAGGGAAATGTCCGGTTTTAATGGAAACTAGGCGATCCTTCTTCGGCTGCATCTTAACTGAGGCAGAAATGATAGCCTATCTAAATACAATGGAGGTGAAAAAACTGTTTATGTACTGCAAAATAGCACAAGCTTATCGAAACAGAATTCTCAATGAAATCTTTGGAACAAATTTATATTAATACAATTAGACACAGTGTGATTATGTTATAGTAATTCAATTAAAACGTTAATCTGGCAGACGGCATTGCCATGCTATACTTGATTATTTAAATTAATTTAAATTAAATTTGAAAATAAAATCACTTTACTTACTGACTTACTTACTTATATATCTACATGTACATATAAATTAATAAAAGTGCGGGTAAACGAGTGTTCATAAAAAAGAAAAGAAAAATGATATACATAAATATAGCTTCAAATAAAAAGGGGGTTTTGCAAAAAGGGGAGTTGAAATTTTAAAAGAAGAAGACAGTAAAAGAGATCTTGAAGATCCAATTTTTTTTAATAAATCGAAGACGATTCATATCGAATCAATTAGATTTCGCTTGATTGGTGTATGATTGCCACATATCATTAATTTTGTTTGTAAAATAAATTAAATTTTTTTGGTCGTGATAAATTAAATTTTTGTTAATTTTAAATTGAATTTTCAACACATACTGATATGCATATTGTTAATTAAAATTTAAATATTTTAATAAAACATTTTGTGAATTAAAAAAGAAACAAAATGGATTTTTTATGAAGCCTAAAATCATAAAGATGATGGCTTAAGTGGATGATGGATGAGAGAGTGAGGGGGAGATGGTTTAGAAGTGGTAAGGAGAAGAAGCCGAGGAAAGAGGTTGTTCTTAGCGAGGAAGACAACCAGGTAGGGAGGGTTTAAGGTTTTATTTTTTGTGATGAGTCCTGGGTCGAAGAACCTCCGAAACCGCTGTGCTACGGGTTCAATTAAGCCAGTCACGACCCCACACAGGCAAAGCGGCTCGTTACAAACAGAAAATAGATCTACAGTTACTCTCAAAATTAAGCGTACACCAGCAAAAAAAAACTGTTTTGCTGTTTTAAATTATTAAAATGTTATGTTTTTGGAATTTTGTTTTCAATGTTGTTTTATTTAATATTTTATGTTAAATAAAAAAGAGGAAAAACAACAAAATAAATATTAAAAAAACTAAAAAAATCATCAAATGCATGGCACAAAATTAAGCGTACACTTGGAATTCAAAGCATACAAAAATGTTAATGACTGGTTAAATTAAATTTTTAATATTTTGTAGGGCCACCTTTAGCTATAATCACAGCTTATAGTCGCCGCGGCATGTGTGTTTGGGTCGTTATCTTGTTGGAAGTAAAAGGTTGCTGATAAATTCAGTTTTTCTGCAGACTGACGCATATTTCTTTTAAGAACGTCCAAAACTTTCCACTTGTCCATGATTGTGTCAATAAATTCAAAGTTTCCAGTCCCATTTGCCACCATTGACCCCCATAACAAAACATTTTCTCCCCAAGCTTAACAATGGCAAGCAAATTCTCTATCTTGAACTGAGTATTGGGCTTTCTCCAAACAATTTGCTTTCCGTTAGACCCAAATAAGTTAATTTTGGTCTCGTCCGAGAACAAAACATCGTTCCAGAAACTTTGGGATTTTTTTAGATGCTTTTTAGCGAACTCAAGACGTTTTCGCTTATTAATTTTGGAAATAACAGTTTTTTCCGAGTTAAAATCATTCTTCCGAAGAACGTGACGAACAGTTTCGGTTGAAACTGGTCTTTTAATAAGTGTCGCCATTTCGGCCGCCAAGTTTTGGGGTTTACTTTGAATTTTCCTAAAATTACTCGTTCGTCTTGCTGAGAAATGATTTTTTTTCGTCCTCTTTCAGGCTTGTTTAGGGTCGTACCTTCATACCGATATTTGTTAAGTATTTTTTTGGACCGTTGAATGTGTTCGGCCGACGATTTCGCCAATTTCACGTAAAGATTTATTGTCTAAATGTAGTTTTAAAATTAATTGTCTTGTAGCAATGTCGGTTTCTTTTCTTTTCTCTGCCATTTCCACAAAAAATGAGGAAGTGAATATTGAAACGACAATTATTTCTGCGGTGAACATTGGTTTCAAATTCAATTTAAAAAACAAGTAAATATAGCAGTACATTTAAAAAAAAAAACATTATAATTATTTAAGAAGCCATAAATACAAAGTGTACGCTTAATTTTGTGCGATGAAATGTTGAGATAATGAAGTTTTTTTTAAATATTACCTTTTGTTTATTGTTTAAGTAATGTTTTTTTATGTATTCGTACGAAAAAAAAATATAAAAAAAAAAATTAAAAAGAATATTCCAAAAACATTGCTTCTTAAATATGAAAAGTAACAAATAACTAACTCTCAATTGAGTGTACGCTCAATTTTGAGAGCAACTGTATTTATTTTTGAGGTCAGAAATTCCAGCTCTGTTACGATGGAAAGTAATAAGTTTTCTTGGAAATACGCTAAACGGCTAAAGTTAAATAATTTAAATTACTTAAAAAAAAGGCACATTTATTAAATTTTGTGGCTGAATTTTAAGTGTTTGCACACTGGTTCCAAATGAAGATACGTTTCGGATCCTGGAAAAGCTGTCCGGATACTGAAAATTCGAGAGAAGCGACAAATTTTCTTTTAAACATTTTCTAAATTATGTATATATTTATAAATATATCTTATATGACTTACAGAAAGTGAGAAGTCTTTGTCACATATTTTCAATATTCGGACAGTATTGGGTTCGAATATGGATACCTAGAAAAAAAGGTTCAACCTTCAGGCAGTATTATGTATTTTATATGAAATAATGGCGTTTATTTTTTGTATACATTTTTAAAGAATGAAAGTAGACAACATAGTTCTCAGCTTAGAGGGAATAAGCAATAAATAAATATGGTTTATTCCGCCTTTCTTTGCAGGACTGATCAAAAGACAAAAGATTAATTAGTAAAATGGAGTCAAGAATTTAAGGTGTTACTCTTGATGTTTACCTGAAATCTTTAATTTCCTTTCTTGTGTCCCTAATGATTTACCCTTACTTTAGGATTCTGCTACCCTCAATGCTTATGATGGCTCTTGCTTTATGTAATCTTGGATTAATTTTTACGCATAATTGCTTGTAGCATTATGATTATGATTACGTTATATTCAGCCACAAAGTTATTAGTTTAAAAGTGTTTCTTTGTATTATTATATGTAGATTGTATACCTACAAAAATTCAAACTGCCACATGAAACGATATCAATACCTTCAAGAAGTGATCACCTCTTACCCCTCCCGTCTCTTAATCCCCCAATCTCTGATCTCTCTATTGGAAATACTTAATGCATATGATAGGTTCTGACGCCCATAAAATTGATTTAAGTGTTATTTCACCCACCAAATGGTTGCACTAATCGAAGTTTGAAATCAACACCATAAATGCTTCGATAATTCAGTACGTTTAATGATGTACATTTTTTTAAATTATTAAAATCTGGTGTTGAAGTTTGTAGTCTAAAACATATACAATTTAATATGGTTTTCCGGCTAATAAACTTCAATCAACTTCTTCTTAAGGTGGCGCTACAGTCCTGTGTGAACTAGGGCTTCACCCAACAAACTTCTCCATCTAGCTCGGTCCCTAGCTAGATGTCTCCAGTTCCGCGCTCCAAATTGGGTGAGGTCATTTTCCACTTGTGCGCGCCACCTGATCCGCGGTCTTCCTCTACTGCGCGGTCCTGTGGGTGTGGATTCGAAGACTCCGGGCCGGAGTGTCTACGTCTACGTCGCTGTACAGCCCGTATAGCTCGTCGTTCCATCTTCTTCTCCACTCCCCTTCGGCGTTTACAGCGGAGCCTAGATAGACGAAGTCCTTGACTGCCTCAAAGTAACGTCTGTCGATGGTGACGTTTTGACCAAGACGTCGGTGTTGTAAGTACTTTCTTGACGACAGCATGTACTTTGTTTTGCCCTCATTAACCGTTAAACCCATTTTTTCCGCCTCTGCCTCAATACTCACAAAAGCCCCATTGACATCACGCTGAGTTCTTCCGATTATGTCAATGTAATCAGCATATGCTAGTAATTGGACAGACTTTTGAAAGATAGTGCCTCTAGTGTTGACGTGTGAGCTCTGCACTATTCTTTCAAGGACGATGTTAAAAAAATCGCATGACAGCGCATCACCTTGTCTAAAACCTTTTGTGACATCGAAAGGTTCTGTTAAGTTGTTTCCAACCTTAATGGAGCAGCGTGAATTCTCCATGGTCATCCTGCACAAACGGACGAGTTTGGCAGGGATGCCAAAACTAGACATGGCTCTTTACAGCTCGTCCCCGTAGATGCTGTCATATGCGGCCTTGAAATCGATGAAAAGATGATGGGTGTCGATTTGGTGTTCTTGGGTTTTTTTCCAGGATCTGCCGTAATGTGAATATTTGTTCGACTGTGGACTTTCCTGGTCTAAAACCACACCGATAAGGATCTTTCAGGTTGTTGACGATGGGCCTTAGGTTAGGTTAGGTTATAGTGGCTGTCCAAGATGGAAACGGACACACTTAGGCCAGTTTAACGGCCCATTGTGATACCACATGAATCTTGAGGTTTCTTCCTAAGCTCAATGGAACCAGTTTGAGTCTCTTACGAAACGTGAGAGGCTGATTATTCCGATATGATTTAGATCGTTTAGATCGTTAAAGAAGAATTCTCCTAGGTAATTCTTGCGTTTTCGAGCCAGAGCAGGGCATGTGCAGAGAAGATGAAGAACTGTCTCTTCCTCTTGCTCGTCCATACAGCTTCTGGAAAAATCAGTTGAGAATACGCCTAATCTCGTGGCGTGCTTTCCTATTAGACAGTGTCCGGTTATGACACCTATTATCGAGCTTATATGAGATCTGCTTAGAGAGAGCAAGCACCTTCAACGTTTTAAATCCAGTGTTGGCCAGATGTTTTTTGTGACTTGACATGTGGTGATGTTGTTCCAACTGGTGCCTCCTTACAGCGTCTTGCATTAGCAACAGTTTACAAGTAGCGATTGGTATGCCAGTACGTGCCAAACGTGGTAGGATGGGCTGTACTGTACTGTTCCTGGCGAGTTCATCTGCCTTACAGTTACCTGGAATGTCTCTATGGCCTGGCACCCAGCAAAGGTGAATATTAAACTGTTGTGCCATCCCCATTAGAGATGATCGACACTTATGGACTGTTATAGAGTTTGTAGAGACAGAATCCAGAGATTTGATAGCGGCCTGACTATCTGAGAAAATACGGATATCAGATGTTGATATCACGTTTTCTTTAAGCCAGGACAAGACTTCTTTTATCGCCAAAAGTTCCGCCTGGAACACGCTACAATGATTTGGAAGGCGGAATGAGAGACTTATTTCACTTTTGTTTTTGACCCATCTGTATAGAAATGGATTGAATCATCTTCCAGGAATGTCCTATCCTCCCAAAAAGATCTGGGAGGTATAGAAATCTGGAAATTTCTGTCGAATTGCAGTTGGTGGATGGTGTAGTCTGTGTGCTTTGGAATTGATTCTAAATAACTAAGAATTACGGAGAGGCCAATGTTGTTGTTAGTCCACTGCGACGAAGCTTTGAGGCGAATAGCAGAGCTTGCAGCTATTTGTTTGCTAAAAATGTCAAGAGGTGTTAGGTAGAGTAAGGTGTCCAGTACCGCAGATGGGGTCGTGCGAAGCGATCCGCTTATACATAGGCAAGCTGAACGTTGGACTTTATTTAATTTATGCCGGTTTATACCTTTTTCTAAAGCAGTCCACCATACTACCACACCGTATATTAAAATCGGTCTAATTACCGATGTGTACAGCCCCGTCGAGAGGGGGGAAAAGGGGGGGTGGGAAACCCCCCGGGCCCGGTATTTTCTAGGGGCCCGTAAAATTGAAAGCAATGAGGAGTGTTTTTTTCAATATAGGTACTCTTAATTCATCATTAACATACCTATTCCCACTTATTTTTAGGGGCCCGAAAATTTAAAATCATTCATGCTTTCGCAATCGGGCCCTTGTTTGCATGTTCTCTACCAATCTTTCAGTCACAAGCTTGCCGATCTGGGCCCCTGATTATTATTGGAGTACATTTTTGTTTATATTTAATGAAAAATTGGGCAACTCTGAACTATTGAAGGAAAGTTATAATAAATTGTTTCGCTTTTCTTACTTAATTTAACGTAAATTTCAAACTTATTTTATTTTGAAATTTTTTAAAATCAATATAAGGGGCCTGGCAACTTAAAATAAAACACAAATATTTATTTCGGTTTCTGTTGTTATAAAGTTTCTTTTCTTCTATTTTTGTTTCTGCTGGGAACGAAATTTTTGATCCGGTTTCGGGGGACCGTCAAATCCCACGAAAACGTTTTTCAATTGTGGTTTCCGTAATATTAATTAATTAATATTTTGAATAAATTGTTTACTGAAGTTTTGAAGGATATCAAGTCACTTCAAAGTGTGTATATTAAACCAGACATGTAAAAATAGCAAGGAATTCTATGTAGAATATTGGACATCATTTTCTTCCTTGGCGAAAGGGACTAGGACTACGAGGCGATAGCAATCTTATTGGAGAGCCAAATAATGGACATGTTTTGGGCATTTTGGAATTAATTAGTCATTATGACCCCTTACGTCAGGAGCACTTGGAAAAAGTAAGAATTTCACAACAAGAGCACATACGTTTCCAAGTCCACTACCTTTCCGTTGAGATTCAAAATCAGTTCATTAAAATTTGTGCCCAACATGTGAATTCAGCTATTTTGAAGGAGAGAGAAAACGCCAAATACTTAGCTATAATTGTCGATGCAACACCCGATTAAAGTGATGTGGAACAAAACACATTTATTTTGCGATATCTGCGCTTTGAAGAAAATGTGTTCACCATCCAAGAACGGTTTTTGGAATTTGTCGATTGGAACAAAAAAAACTGGAACCGCAATAGCTGATTTGATCTGCGAAGCATTGGCAAAGGACGGAATCCCTTTAGAAGACTGTTGTGCACAAGGCTATGACAATGGAAGCAATATGAAAGGACAGTATAATGGTGCACAAAGTCATATTTTATACAAAACTCCGAATGCCGTGTGTTCACCATGTGTAGCTCATAGCCTTAACTTGCGTGTAGTCGATTAAGCGGGATGTTGTACTGCGGCAATCACATTTTTTAGTGTTGTTCAAAAGTGTTTCAACTTGTTTAGCAGCAGTGCTCAACGTTGGGAAATTCTTAAGAAAAATGTGCCCGATCCCTTCACAAGGTTAGGTTAGGTTAGGTTAGGTTGTAAGGGGTGTGCACAGCAAGAAGCTGTTGCGTACACGGGGGCCTACTGGTCCACTGTAAAAGTAAAAATTTAGCATCGATGCTCCTCAGTTCAATTCAATTCTGTCGATTAGCGTAGACTGGCTCGTTAACGAACCAGCCTGTGCTATCTATAAATTTCCTCATGCTCGCCATTGAGACCTGTGCTAGATCATCCAGTTATCCAACAAACCTGTTTCCGAAATGACAGAGTCGGCTGGTTTGGAGGTTCGGACAGTCGCAGAGCAGGTGTTTAATGGTTTCCATTTCCTCCTCATCCTGACAGCTCCTACAAAAATCGGGTGCAAATGCCCCTATTCTGTTAGCCATTGTGCCAATGGCGCAATGACCTGTTAGTACACCTATCAAGATTTTAATGTTCTTTTTACTCAGCGATAGAATATACCGAGTTTCCTTTTCATTTGTGTTAGGCCATAAACTTCTAGAGATTACACAATCGTTCCTGGATTTCCAGGAAATATTGGTTTTCTCTTTTAGTTTAAGGTCTATCTTCCTCTTGAGTACCCCAATCGGGACGAGTGGTCCCCTAACTGAATGGTCGCTACTACTTGTGTCTGCTTTTGACCCTTTCCTGGCTAGTTCGTCTACTATATCATTCCCTTCTATATTGCTATGTCCGGGAACCCAGCAGAGCTTTACCCGGTTAGTGTGGCAGATTTTGTTTAATTCCTTCCTACAGTTTAAAACTGCTTTTGATCTTATGGTCTCACTGGCTAAGGCTTTGATAGCAGCCTGGCTGTCCACGAAAAAAGTAATCTCCGAAGAGCTTAGCTTTTCGCGATGTGCCAATTCAGCTGCTTTTCCAATGGCAAAGACCTCGGCCTGAAAGAAACTACAGTCAGCCGGGAGTGTATATGACGCTCTGATGTTGAGAGATAGACAAAACACTCCAGCACCTGTTCCTGATTCCATTTTTGAACCGTCAGTGTAGAAAGGGATACCCTGTTTACTTATAAGTGAATTGGGATCCCAACCCTGTCTTTCTGGTATGAAAATAGAATATTTTCTGTCGAAATCTAATAAAGGGGGGATGTAATTGGTGGTCTCCCTCAGTCCTGGAATCGTGTCATATCTTTGTAAGATTGACCCGTGGCCATAAGTGCTATGCCTCCAAAAACTCAGTTCTCTCAAACGAATTGCAGTTTTGGCTGCCGTGCACTTTATGAACTCATCCAGAGCCGGGAGGTCCAAGATCATTTCCAATCCAGCTTGTGGTGTGGATCTTTGAGCCCCTGTTATTCCTATACAGGCTAGTCTCTGTACCTTATTCAGGTTCTTGAAATATCCTGATTTTTCCACCGCCTTCCACCATACAATAGAGCCATAGGTAAGAATGGGTCTGACAATCGCTGTGTACATCTATTGGATGACTTGCGGTCGCATACCCCAACGTACACCGAAGGTCTTTTTGCATGTGTAGAATGCACATAATGCTTTTTTCATTCTTTCCTCCGTATTACGCTTCCATGTAAGCTTGGAGTCAAGGATTACTCCTAGAAATTTAGCTTCCTTAGAAAGTTTTAGAGGAATACCATTTAGTTTGGGAGGGTTGAAGCCCTCCAGTTTCCGTTTCCTCGTGAACAAGACTAGCTCTGTCTTGGTGGGGTTGACCCCGAGACCGTTCTTAGTTGCCCAAGAAGATAAATCCTTTAATGCATTTTCCATAATGTTTTCGATGATGGTAAGAAACTTGCCTGATACCAAAACCACTATTTCATCTGCATATGCTACTATTTTAATGCCCTGATCTTTGAACTTTGTGAGAATTTTGTTGACTACGAGGATCCAGAGTAGGGGTGAAATGACTCCTCCCTGCGGTGTGCCTCTAGTAACTGTTTTCTCGATAGTGCTAACTCCTATTTGAGAGTTGATAATTCTGCCATTTAACATGGTGAAAATCCAATCGACAATGACAGATTCAGCTCCAACTTCAACTAAGGCAGTCTTGATCGATTCCGTTTTAACGTTATTAAACGCACCCTCGATATCAAGAAATGCTGCCAGTGTATATTCTTTATGTTCAAGACTTTTCTCAATATGTGAAACTACTTCATGCAGAGCAGTCTCCACTGATTTACCCTTAAGGTAAGCGTGTTGGTAGCTGCACAAATTGTTTTCGTTGAGAAGTTCTCTAACATGTAGATCAATTATCCTCTCCAGTGTCTTAAGGAGAAACGAAGAGAGACTTATTGGTCTATAATCCTGAGCGGTCGAGTGAGTCGGTTTCCCTGCTTTTGGGATAAAGACTACCTTGACCTTTTTCCAGCTATTAGGGACGTATCTAAGTTTGATACAACATAGAAGATTACCCTAAGCCACGGAGTTATTACTTTGAGAGCATTTTGAAGAAGAGCTGGGAAAATCTCGTCTGGTCCCGCTGATTTATAGGGTTTGAACGAGTTTATTGCCCAGATAATCTTCTGCTCAGTAATAACCCGATTTAGTTCTAACTTTGATTCCGTACGAGTAAAATCCAGCGTGTTCGATTGCAAGCAATCAGAACTTTCTGGGTTTTTACAACCGGGGAAATGAGTTTCCATGAAGAGTTCAAGCGTCTCCAGGCTCGAGTTCGACCATGTTCCATCAGGGTGTTTTATGTACCCCGGGATCGTGGGATTAAGGGCCAGGGTTCTACGGAGCCTTGCCGCCTCGCTTGTTTTTTCAATGGATTCACAATGTTTAGCCCACGAATCCTTTTTGGCCTTCCTTAACTCTTTGGTGTAAGTGTTAAGTGCGGCTCTATAAGACTTTAAGTCCTCTTCTAATTTACTCAGTTTAGCTTTATTGAAAAGTTTTCTGACCTCTGTTCTGCGTTTCTTTAGTACACCATTCCACCAGGGTGTTTTAGTGGAGTTATTGGAACGAGATAAAGGGAAGTGTTTTTCAAAAGACATTCTCATTTTGCTAGACAAGTTTTGGACAACAGTGTCAATGGTTGAAGTACTTAGACTTGTATTGTCCTCTGGTGGATCAATACAGTCTTCCATCCATTTTTCATACTCTGTCCAATTCGTTCTAGTTGGGTTCCTGTAAGGTTTCTTTTCAGTAAAGTTCCTGTCTATAGAGAAGAGTATCCTAAAGTTATCCGAAAAAGATTCTTTAGGTGAGACTCTCCAGTCTTCAACTGAAATTTTACTATTATTGCTACTAAGTGTCAAATCTATGATTTCCTCCCTGTTTTTGTTTCGAAAGGTAGGGTGATTACCCCTATTACATATCGATAAATTAGAACAGAGAATATATTCAAAAATTGACTCACCCCTTTTATTGATATCCTTTGAGCCCCATTGAGTGTGGTGAGCGTTGGCATCACATCCTACCACCAAAGGTGTGCCGCTTGCTCTGGCATGGAGCACAAGATCACGGACAGTTTTTGATGGTGGGCTCTCCTCCTCGTACGGCATGTACGTCGACGCTAAAATGAAGTTTCCTTCATTCGTTTCGACGCTGATTGCCGTGTTGTCCTTGTTGCTGTACCTAGATAGAAAGAAAGCGTTAATTGATTTTTTCACTAGGATACAACTTCTAATATCACCTTCATCTGACGTGGAATGGAAAAGGTTGTAGTGTTTTGACCTCAACCCACGGATTCGGTTCCTGGTTCCTGGATCAAGGCCACATCCACGTTCTCGTGAGACATGTAGAGCGTAAGGTCGTACGTAGCTGCTTTAGCGTGGTGCAGGTTTATTTGCACCACTTGCAGCTTTTGACTGCCCTTTGTTTCATGCCTCTTAACCTTTACGGTTCCGAGTACATACCTCAACACGTCTTTTCTCTCTTTCAGCAGAAGGTCACAAACTTTCCGATACAAGATGGTCAGCTAGAATTGAGGCAGTGAAACCATTTGCAAATCATCTGAAAAACCTTAGAACATCATTAGAAGCCTTAAGTGATATTAATTTAACTGCTGAAGCTCGAAGAAATATATGCACAAATTTGAATGCGTCCTGATATCTTTGATTTGGTGCAAGGTTCTTAGCGCTATAAATAAAAGAAGTTTCCTTCTTCGAGCCAGAAACAGTACTATTGACGTTGAAATTCGAGATCTCGACAACTTGATCTTTGATTTGAACATTATTCGAAACGGATGAGATCAATTTTTATCTGAATGCAAAGCAGTTGCTACTGGATTGGAGGATGTTCCAGAATCGTTCCCATCGAACCGAAAAAGGCCATTAAAGAGACGTTTTGAAGAAAACCGAGGAGCTGGAAAGCAAATTGAAACAGACGAAGAAATAAATTTCAAGAGAAACACCTTTTACGTCATAGTTGATTCAATTATATCTAGAATTTCTCGTCGGTTCGATACGATGAAAAATTTGAATGCTACATTTTCATTTTTATGACAGTTTTCAACAATGGACGAACTTGAGATTAAAAACTCTGCTACGAGGTTCATTCAAAAGTATAACTCGCATGTGTCTCAAGAGTTGAAAGAAGAAATAATTCATCTGAAACACATTTATGAAGCCAATTTTGAAGCAGAACTTCCGCCATTGAGTTTGCTCAATGCTATTTATTCTTAGAACTTGGAGACAATTTTCCCCATCATTTGTGTTGCTCTCCATTTGTTTTCCACCATACCTGTAACCGTAGCTAGTGCCGAACGTTCATTTAGCGTACTTCCCAGCACAAAGAATTTTCATCGTTCGTGCTCATCACAAGATCGTGTTTCCAGACTTGCTACACTATGCATCGAAGCACCTTTGGCAAGGAAATTGAATTTCGACGCAATTATAAGTTGTTTTGGTGCTCAGAAAGCTAGGAAAGCTCGGTTGCCAAAAGAATATATTTCATTGAATGCAAACTAACTCTAATAAAACATTGTAATAATATTTTAATATTAAGAAAAACAATAAAGAGTATTTAATGTAAAACTTTTAAAGTACATAGTTTTTTTTGTAAAGATAAATTTCAAATACTTTTACTTCGCTCTATTTTATTTTTATAGTATAGGTAATAGATCTTCATGCTATTTTTTTTAATAGTTAATTGACCGTATTATCAGTTACTAACATGTCGTTGGCAATATCGAATTGAATGTATGATTCTGTTCGGATTCTGATCTAATCGCATTTAGAATTATTTTCTATCCATCCTCCATTTCAACTAAAGTGGACGATACCCGTAAGATTGATTTGATGATTAACACTTTTTTCGGTTCACTTTGCAAACAAAAAATGATTATTTTCGTTAATTCCAATCAATTTCGCTTTTCGTAATTGAAATTATAACGTACCATATCAGTGAGCATGAAATTTAAAAAAAAATGGTAAATAAGATTTTTCCGTCCTGGGCCCGGAATTCCTCTCGACGGCTCTGGATGTTTATAGCCAATGCGTGATTCTGGGTTGTAAGCCCCATTTATTACCGATGGCTTTTTGCAAGAAAAGAGCTACAGTAGCTTTTTTGACTCTTTCCTGTACGTTGCGTTTCCAATTTAGTTTTTTATCTAAGACAAGACCCATGTATTTAGCCTCGTCTGAGAATTTTAATTGGATTTCGTTAATATGGGGAGGGTTGACAAATGGAATTTTGCATCTCCTCGAAAATAAAACCGGTTTTGTGTGGGTTTATAGCCAGTCCACACCGATCAGCCCAAAGTATTACTCTGTCTAAGGCATTTTGTAAGAATTCTTTTAACGTGTTAAGATGCTTTCCTGAAACTGCTATAGCAACGTCGTCCGCATAGGCTATCACTCTGAAACCCTCCGCATTGAGACTAGTTAGGATTTCATTCACCACTAAGTTCCAGAGGAGAGGGAATAGAACACCACCTTGGGGTGTCCCTCTACTCACGAATCGTCTGGCAGAAGAGTTGCCCAGTTTTGAGTTAATTATTCTACTAGTAAGCATTAAATGAATTAACTCCCGAAGCGAACTCTCTACATTTAGAGATGTTAGTGCAGATGTGATTGCAGACGTGTCCACGTTGTTAAAGGCACCTTCGATGTCAAGGAAAGCAACCATAGTGAAGTCTTTATGATGGAGGGAATATTCGACGGTGCGTACTAAGGTGTGTAACGCTGTTTCCACCGATTTACCTTTACAGTAGGCATGTTGAGACGAAGATAGAAGTCTTGAATCAATACTTGCCCTTAAATGGATATCAATCAATCTTTCCAAGGTCTTAAGAAGGAATGATGATAGACTTATAGGTCGTAGATCTTTAGGAGTGACTTGCGAGCATTTACCTGCCTTGGGTATAAAAACAACTTTAACTTCTCGCCATGCCGAGGCAACATGGACCAGGTAAAGACAGCTGGTAAAAATTGCCTCAAGGATCGGTACAATTATGTCAGAAGTCTTTTGTAGCTCGGCTGGTATTATTCCATCTGGTCCTGCAGATTTAAATGGTTTGAAGCTGTTGAGAGCCCATTGTAGCTTGTCCCTTGTGATCAGACCTTGTGGATATGTTGTATTGGGACTTGAACGTATATAACCGTTGCAAGTCTCGGTAAGAGAACTACCAGGAAAATGAGTATCCAGTAGTAAGTTCAGCGATTCATTACTTGAATTTGTCCAGGAGCCATCTGCATTTTTCAAGCAGCTTGGCATCGCTGGATTAGTTGAAAGAATTTTCCGTAACCTAGAGGCTTCAGAAGTTTCTTCTATCGTGCCACAGAAGGATCGCCAAGAAGATCGCTTAGATTGCCTTAGTACCTTCTTGTAAATTCTTAGGGATTCTTTGTAAGAGTTTCAGTGAGAGGCTAGTCTTGCGGCTTTGGCTCGGTTGAAAAGTTTCCTGCATTCTTTCCTAAGAGAGTCAAGCTCTGAGGCCCACCATTGTGGTTTCCTCTTTCCTCTTATATGTATAAGTGGACAAGCAATTTCTAGCGATCTGTTCATAGCTGAGGTAAGGTCATTGACTTTGTTGTCAAGTTCATCAGCGTTAGAGGAAGGACAAGATAGTCCTTAGGTAGGTTTTAGTAAACTCTGTAATGAGTTCCTGTATGAAGCCCAATCAGTTTTCCGATAATTTCGAAAAGTCAATGGACTCGGGTTATCATCCACATTGATATTGAACTGGATATATCTATGATCAGAGAACGAGTGTTCTTTGGATACTTTCCAGCCCAAGATCATATGGTGTATAGTATCTGAGACAAGAGTTATGTCTAAGACTTCTTGTCGAGTTTTAGTTATGAAGGTTGGTTCATTTCCATCATTACTTACTAAGAGGTTAGTACCAAGAATATAATCAAAAAGAGACACCTCTGTCGTTGATGTTGGTACTTCCCCATACCGTATGATGAGCGTTAACATCGCTCCCAATAATTAGGCGGATCCTTTGCCTTTCCGCTTCAGCGACGATTTTCTCCAGGGTTTTTCCACGGAGAGGGCCAAGGTGGTCATGGCCAAGATACGCCGATACTAGCCAGAAACTTCCTTTGGTTGTTTCCAGCCTAGCTACGGTGGTATCTTTGTCACTGAAATGATGGAGTAAAAATACGTTAATGCTACGTTTCACTAGTATGCAAGATCTAGGTTCACCTTTATCTGTCACACACAGTGTGTAGTACCCAGGAGTCCTGATTCCTCGAACAACGGATCTCATAATCCATGGCTCTTGGATCAGGACAATATCTTCCCCGTTTCTTGCCAGCTGGAGAAGAAGTGAGGCCGAGGCCTTTACGGAGTGCTGGAGATTAATCTGTACTAACTGCAGCATTTTGGTTTCAATTAGGCAGATCAACCTCCACCATGGTTTTGTTCTGATCCTCTGAGTCTGAGGATGAACCCAAGAGTTCGTCCTCGCTCAAAAGGATCATGTTGAGGTCGTCCTCAGTCTCCATTGAGGATGGACTGTCTACGACTTTTGTAGAGGGTGGAGTCGCTATTGGAGAGGGCATGAGTGCATCGTCACCCTCTGTTAAGAGAGAAGACGATGTCCCAGGCCCACCAACCGCTAGTTCACCTTCGGTTGTTTTTGGAGGCCCGCTTTCCGCGTTAATCTCATCTTTTTTATAGACTCGAATTTTAATGGTTTCGAAGCCATAGTTTATCTAGCCCTCATTTAAGGCTAGAGGAGCCAAAGATTCCTTATTGAGTACTAATATGGCACTCCTATAAAGATTCTTCACCTCCTCAGCTTGGCTATCTTCCAGTTATGAGTCGGAAGAGACGGGTTACAAACTCTGATCATCTCGAGAATGTCCTCGATACCAGCAGGTTCGATTGGGATCCAAATGCGGGCTCTAGGTCTGCTAGGAATGTCTTCCTTAGCGACAACATCGAGCTTCGCACCTGGCCAAACTTCACCTAACCGGCTTACAGCGAGCTTGTATAAGTCACAAGACCTCTGGTCGCCACAAACCATGAGTTTGACATGGCCTTGATGCCAACCCCCATCGCTTATGGAAGGAAGTGGTCCTCGAAGCTCCCTCAAAATGCTTAAAAAGCCACCCGAGAGCTTAACCTTGACCAACTGCCAACGATCAGCCGATATTGTGCTATCATCATCGCTCCTGTCAATGACCGCAACCACGACTTTGCCCTTCGCGACGTCACTGAAACTGGCTTTCTTGATGGGATTGAGGGGAGTGCTGGTGTTGTGCACCCGAGGCCGTTTTGATGTCGGTACGGCCCCCTCAAGAGACCTTTCCCGTTTAGACGTAGAGTCCTTACTGGTCCTTGTTGTAGCAAGTATGCTTTTAGCCCATTCGACGCTAGCGGTTTGCTGCGGTGATGCACCAGAGGCCTTTAGGATTTTCGCCGCTTGCCGCCTTTGTCTATATTGGCTTTTTGAGAGTTTCCCCTTTCCATTTCTGGATGTACTCTCATTTGTAGTTGTAGGGCCATTTTTCACAACCCTGCCACTACTGAAATTAGGTATCGCTACCTTTATATTCTCGTTGCTACCAACTGCAGAGGAGAGTCCATGGTTAGCCACTACTCCCTTTTCTGTGTTGGCCGCAAGAGATACGGCAACAGGCTTTGACGCCAAACTGCTGCCCGGTCCTGAAGAGATACCGGTCTCATCATCCTTTACATTTTTGTTTTGTTCATCTTAATTCCACGAGTTGCGAAGAAAAGAGGTCCGTCTACACAGAGATTCGCATGTACAGATAAGGCTAGTTAATCCGGAGGTCGCCAGGTATCCGGATACTCCGTTAGAGACTGGGCTATTTTTGAATTGGGCCCCCAGCCAGGCTGATCATCGGCACGGGTCGTTTAACACCTTAGATCCAGCCCAATAAAGATGAGAGGTGGTAGGGGAGAAAGAGATAGGGTGAGGAATCAGTTGATGTTAATTCATCATTCTGATATTTGAGGAAAAGATTGGGATTCGGTAACAGCAATTCAGCTAGATTACCTAGAGTGAGAAGGAGCATAGGAGATAAGAGCGCTGTCTAGCTTTTTCGCCATTACAACGTGGGAGGTGGAATGGGAGTTGGTGACATAAACGTAGGCTGGTATGCCTTGTTTATGTGGGAATGGATGATGATTCTGGAAAGGTAGAGGGATAAGAACGTCCTTTAGTTTCAGGACTCATCTGGAGAAAATTCTCGAGAATCATTGACGTTACTCAGCTTCTACAACTCGACAAGTTCGACGTCCAGAGTAGAAGACGATGGGCTTTAGACGTTCACATATTACGGCAGAGAAGATTTTGTAAGCGATGTTAAGTAGACTGATTCCTCTATAGTTGGTGCAGTTTAGAGGGTCTCCTTTTTTTCAGGATCGGGCAAACAATACTGAGGTTCCATTCATCGGGCATGTTTTCTTCCGACCATATCTTACAGACATGGGAGATTACTGTCAATCAATCAAAGACATAAAGGACTCCGCGAGGCTCAGCAAAGTTTTATCGAAGGAACATTGTAATCCTTCATTTCTAAAAAAGCCTAATGGAACCTGGACAGCCTCTCCAGCCGAATCTCTTGAGCTACTGATGAAGACGCACTTTCCGGGTTGCGAGAGTGATAACCCCGAACCGCGTGAAACCACAGAGCTAAACTTAGCTCATGTGTAGCAAGTCAATTCCGTTATAACCAGAGAAAATATTTTTATGAGGTAGTGCATACTGTAGAAAAAACAATCCATTATAAAGAATTTACTCTTGCCACCTTCTTAGACAAAGAAGGTGCTTTGAACAACGTCCTTACAGAATCCATAGAAGAATCGCTCGTTAAGTTCGGTGTAGAATACTTCATTCGAGAATGGATTATTTCCATGCTCAGTGATAGGAAGATTCGAGCCACTCTAGGCAATACAATCGCAACAAAACACTTGAGTAGGGGAACACCCCAGGGTGGTGTCCTTTCGCCTCTTCTATGGCTTCTGGTCATGGATACAACTCTCGTTAAATTAGACAGATGTGGAGTAAAGGCGGTAGCCTATGCGGATGATTTGGTGCTATTGGTGTCAGAAAAGTACACCTCTGTGTAATAGTGAAATCACGGAGTCAGCTTTGAAGAAAGTTAGCAGCTGGGCCACGAGTTGTGGACTAGGAGTTAACCAGAGTAAAACTGAACTGATGCTCTTTACCACCAAAACTAAAGTACCGTCCTTCACGCTACCTCGACTCAACGGTCAAATCCTATTATTGTCTTCCAGTGCAAAATATTTGGGAGTTATACTCGACCCTAAATTAAACTGGAAACGAAATATTGAAGTGCGGGTTAAGAAGGACTGTGTTGCCTTCTACGCCTGTAGCAAAACTTTCGGCAAAAAGTGGGGACTTCAGTCGAAGATGATTTTATGGACGTACACAGCCGTAGTACGTCCAATCTTAACTTATGGTTCGATTGTGTGGTGGCCTGCTCTTAGCAAAGCCTATAATATCGATAAGCTAAAGAAGGTTCAGAGAACAGCTTGCGTGGGCACCACAGGGGCCATGCGTACTTGCCCAACGGACGCCTTAAACGTTATTTTGGATCTTCTACCAATCGACCTTTTTATTAAATAAAGGGTGATTTTTTGAGGTTAGGATTTTCATGCATTAGTATTTGACAGATCACGCGGGATTTCAGACATGGTGTCAAAGAGAAAGATGCTCAGTATGCTTTGACATTTCATCATGAATAGACTTACTAACGAGCAACGCTTGCAAATCATTGAATTTTATTACCAAAATCAGTGTTCGGTTCGAAATGTGTTTCGCGCTTTACGTCCGAGAAATTTTGTTCAGCGATGAGGCTAATTTCTGGTTGAATGGCTACGTAAATAAGCAAAATTGCCGCATTTGGAGTGAAGAGCAACCAGAAGCCGTTCAAGAACTGCCCATGCATCCCGAAAAATGCACTGTTTGGTGTGGTTTGTACGCTGGTGGAATCATTGGACCGTATTTTTTCAAAGATGCTGTTGGACGCAACGTTACGGTGAATGGCAACCGCTATCAACCGCTTGGTTGACATGTGGTTTCAACAAGATGGCGCTACATGCCACATAGCTCGCGATTCTATGGCCATTTTGAGGGAAAACTTCGGAGAACAATTCATCTCAAGGAATGGACCGGTAAGTTGGCCACCAAGATCATGCGATTTGACGCCTTTAGACTATTTTTTGTGGGGCTACGTCAAGTCTAAAGTCTATACAAATAAGCCAGTAACTATTCCAGCTTTGGAAGACAACCTTTTCTGAAGAAATTCGGGCTATTCCGGCCGAAATGCTCGAAAAAGTTACCCAAAATTGGACTTTCCGAATGGACCACCTAAGACGCAGCCGTGGTCAACATTTAAATGAAATTATCTTCAAAAAGTAAATGTCATGGACCAATCTAACGTTTCAAATAAAGAATCGAGATTTTGCAAATTTTATGCGTTTTTTTTTTAAAAAAAGTTCTCAAGCTCTTAAAAAATCACCCGATACATAGTTTCCTGTAGCGTTATTAGGCTGAAGGAATCAAACAGCTGGTTGTCAAAACCTTATGGTCACAGCAACACAACGAAATTGATTCCCTCAGATATTATCTCGGTAGACACTGACTACTGCACTCCTACTTTGAGCCTTAGTAAGGGTTTTAAGGTCATTTTCCCATCCAGAGAAGATTGGGAGGATGACATCGTGTCGATAGGTTTCGATACAACCATCTTTACTGACGGCTCAAAAATGGAGTGCGGAGTTGGTTCTGGGATCTTTTCTGAGTCCCTAAATGTAGCTAAGTCCTTTAGGCTTCCTGACTTTGCTAGCGTTTTTCAGGCTGAACTGCTGGCAATTAGGGAGGCATGTAAGATACTTAAACAAAGCCCAAACCAAAACCGAAATGCGGCTATCTTCACAGACAGTCAGGCAGCTGTCAAAGCCATTAACTCGGCTACATCCTCATCTAAATTGGTCCAGCAATGTCGCGATGAGCTTGCGAGCCTGAACATTAACCTCGGTGTCACCCTCATCTGGGTTCTGGGCCATAGTGGTATCGTGGGAAATGAACGGGCTGACGAGCTAGCCAGGCAAGGATCGACCCTTCATAGCTCACTTGCGCAAAATGGTTAACATTCCTCTTGGTGCTATGAAGGGTAAAATCTTTTCTATCTACCAAACTGAATCAAACCGAAGGTGGAGCAATTTACCCAACTGCATTATATCTAGGAAGATATGGCCCACCTATAATAAAACCCGTACAAATGATCTTCTATGCAGGCCAAGGCAAGACATAGCCAGGATTGTTACGGTTTGTACCGGACATTGGCCTATAGGAGTTCATGCAGAGAAGTTGGGTATCTCTTACAACACCTTTTGCCGTAGTTGTAGCGACCAAAGAGAAAGTGAAACGATAATCCATTTCCTCTGCAAATGTCCAGCTTTGGCAAGCACTAGAATGAAATGCTTTGGGAAAGCATTCTTTCACGAACTTGATGAGCTATCTGAGACAAAGATTAGAGACCTAATCTTTTTTCTCAATGCGACAAAATGGCTCTAACATAATCGCTATGAAGCTTCTCTATAAATCTTTTCCTTTCTATCACAGGTCAAACGAGTTTTGGTATCAAACCGGAGCGCTACAGCGCTAATTGGATCTCAGGCTAGGATGCCTTGAGATCGCCATTTCTACCTACCTATCTTACAGACAAATTGGTGCATGCTCCTAACCAACTTATCTCCAGCTGCTTTAAAGAGCTCGGCATTCAAGCCATCCGCTCCATCGGCTTTGTTAGACTTCAGCTTAGATATAGCAATCTTTACTTCGTCTAAGTCGGCGGGACGGGATTGTTGGCTTCCGTCGTCTATGTTGAATGGATCATCCTGCCTGACAGCGGAATTCGGTTCGTCGTCGCCGTTATACAGTCTGCAGAAGTGGTCCTTCCATATCTTCAGTATTGACTGCGGTTCCACTATAATGTTTCCACTTTCGTCTTTGCAGCCTTTAATTTATGTACCTGTGAATTTCGTTTCACCTGTTCATAAAACTTTCGAACTTGATTCCAGCTTATAAACCTCTCAACATCTTCGACCGCACGCTTCTCATGCCCTCTCCTTTTCCTTCTGAGAAGTCGGTGTTCCTCTCGCCTCTTCTGCTCGTAGAGCTCAGCTCGAGCAGCTCTCGTCCTGTTGTTTGGCTGCATTTGCCTGCCGACATTCCTTATCGAACCAGGGGTTCCTTGTAAGTGGTTTCTTGAAACCCAGCACATCAGAGGCGGCTTCTCTGATTCCATCTTGGCAATGTTGCCACTGGTTTTCGATACATTGTGTTGGCGGCAGAGAACTTCGAGAGAGGTTACTCGGTCGGAGAAGGATTCGGGGATCTCTTGCGATTGTAGCCGTTCGACGTTGTACCTTCTCCCAGCATCTCCCTGTTTTGCCTTGGGTCTGGAAACCCGAAGTGCTACCTTGGCTACAAAGAGGTAGTGATCCAAGTCGATGTTAGCTCCTCGGAAAGTTCGCAATATAGTCAATCTGGTTGACGGTAGATTGATCTGGAGAACTCCAAGTTCCTTTGTGGATGTTGAGGTGTGGAAAATGCGTACTGGCTACCATGACGTTTCGCTCCGCAGCAAAATCTATGAGCCTGAATCCGTTGTCGGAAGTGTTCTCGTGCAGGCTGTTTTTCCCGATTATTCCACCAAAGATGTCTTCCCTTCCTAGCTTGGCATTAAAATCGCCCAGGACAATTTTAATATCGTAGCTAAGACACTGCTCATATGTTTTGTCTAAGAGCTCGAAGAACATATCTTTGGTATTGTCATCCTTCTCTTCTGTGGGGGCGTGCACGCATATCAGGCTAATGTTGCCGAATTTAGCCTTGATGCGGATGGTCTTGAGGCGCTCGTTGATGCACCTATAGCTCAAGACTTCTTGCCTAAGTGTGGCTCCAATGACAAAGCCGCATCCAAATAAGCGCTGTTGATTTTCTCGGTTGCAGTCACCATAGTAAATGTCGCAGTTTTTCATCATCTTTTTGCCCGGCCCATCCCATCGTATTTCCTGGATGGCGGTGATGTCTGCTTTATAGCAGTCTAGGGCCTCCGCTAATTCTTCGTCTGCACGTGGTCTGTTAATGGACCTAACATTCCACGTGCATATCCGAAGTTCGTTGTCCTTAATTCGTTTGCGTAGGTTGTCAACAGTAAATCCGTCCGTATCCGAGGCTTGTTGGTGCTTCGCAACTATGATGTTTTTACGTGGCCAGGATGTCACCCCAACGGCACAACCCCTAACCTGGGGGGCCAGATCCTTAGTATAACTCCAAGGACGGGGAGCCGGATACGCCGCTCCTTATAGGCCTGGGATCCGAATAAGTCGTAGAATACATGATATGGTTTACTTGTCTCTAAGTTGTAGTTTAGATTTACGAGAATAAACAAATAAATATAAGTTATTTAGTTTTTATTTTAATTTTATTTTTAATTTTTAATTTTACAACTTAAGTTTTTAATTATATTCTTATTCTACGACGCGTTTCGGAGATGTTTCTCCATCATCGGGTGGAATACTTTTGTTGCTAGTGTCGTTGGTGGTTGATGTAGCAAGTTGACTAAAGCTTTGGTCTTCTATTGTTGTTGGTGGTTGTTATTTTCTTCTATAGTTTGGCTTTTTTTTATAGTGATGTGGTGTTTTCTTTCTTTTTTCTTTTTCTATTGTTGCTGTTGGTTTTATTGTTTGTAAATTTATTTAAGCCTTAATGTATTATGTTGTCTTTTATTAGTATTTGACAGATCACGCGGGATTTCAGACATGGTGTCAAAGAGAAAGATGCTCAGTATGCTTTGACATTTCATCATGAATAGACTTACTAACGAGCAACGCTTGCAAATCATTGAATTTTATTACCAAAATCAGTGTTCGGTTCGAAATGTGTTTCGCGCTTTACGTCCGAGAAATTTTGTTCAGCGATGAGGCTAATTTCTGGTTGAATGGCTACGTAAATAAGCAAAATTGCCGCATTTGGAGTGAAGAGCAACCAGAAGCCGTTCAAGAACTGCCCATGCATCCCGAAAAATGCACTGTTTGGTGTGGTTTGTACGCTGGTGGAATCATTGGACCGTATTTTTTCAAAGATGCTGTTGGACGCAACGTTACGGTGAATGGCAACCGCTATCGTTCAATGCTAACAAACTTTTTGTTGCCAAAAATGGAAGAACTGAACTTAGTTGACATGTGGTTTCAACAAGATGGCGCTACATGCCACACAGCTCGCGATTCTATGGCCATTTTGAGGGAAAACTTCGGAGAACAATTCATCTCAAGGAATGGACCGGTAAGTTGGCCACCAAGATCATGCGATTTGACGCCTTTAGACTATTTTTTGTGGGGCTACGTCAAGTCTAAAGTCTACACAAATAAGCCAGCAACTATTCCAGCTTTGGAAGACAACATTTCCGAAGAAATTCGGGCTATTCCGGCCGAAATGCTCGAAAAAGTTACCCAAAATTGGACTTTCCGAATGGACCACCTAAGACGCAGCCGCGGTCAACATTTAAATGAAATTATCTTCAAAAAGTAAATGTCATGGACCAATCTAACGTTTCAAATAAAATCGATGAGATTTTGCAAATTTTATGCGTTTTTTTTTTAAAAAAAGTTCTCAAGCTCTTAAAAAATCACCCGATACATAGTTTCCTGTAGCGTTATTAGGCTGAAGGAATCAAACAGCTGGTTGTCAAAACCTTATGGTCACAGCAACACAACGAAATTGATTCCCTCAGATATTATCTCGGTAGACACTGACTACTGCACTCCTACTTTGAGCCTTAGTAAGGGTTTTAAGGTCATTTTCCCATCCAGAGAAGATTGGGAGGATGACATCGTGTCGATAGGTTTCGATACAACCATCTTTACTGACGGCTCAAAAATGGAGTGCGGAGTTGGTTCTGGGATCTTTTCTGAGTCCCTAAATGTAGCTAAGTCCTTTAGGCTTCCTGACTTTGCTAGCGTTTTTCAGGCTGAACTGCTGGCAATTAGGGAGGCATGTAAGATATTTAAACAAAGCCCAAACCAAAACCGAAATGCGGCTATCTTCACAGACAGTCAGGCAGCTGTCAAAGCCATTAACTCGGCTACATCCTCATCTAAATTGGTCCAGCAATGTCGCGATGAGCTTGCGAGCCTGAACATTAACCTCGGTGTCACCCTCATCTGGGTTCTGGGCCATAGTGGTATCGTGGGAAATGAACGGGCTGACGAGCTAGCCAGGCAAGGATCGACCCTTCATAGCTCACTTGCGCAAAATGGTTAACATTCCTCTTGGTGCTATGAAGGGTAAAATCTTTTCTATCTACCAAACTGAATCAAACCGAAGGTGGAGCAATTTACCCAACTGCATTATATCTAGGAAGATATGGCCCACCTATAATAAAACCCGTACAAATGATCTTCTATGCAGGCCAAGGCAAGACATAGCCAGGATTGTTACGGTTTGTACCGGACATTGGCCTATAGGAGTTCATGCAGAGAAGTTGGGTATCTCTTACAACACCTTTTGCCGTAGTTGTAGCGACCAAAGAGAAAGTGAAACGATAATCCATTTCCTCTGCAAATGTCCAGCTTTGGCAAGCACTAGAATGAAATGCTTTGGGAAAGCATTCTTTCACGAACTTGATGAGCTATCTGAGACAAAGATTAGAGACCTAATCTTTTTTCTCAATGCGACAAAATGGCTCTAACATAATCGCTATGAAGCTTCTCTATAAATCTTTTCCTTTCTATCACAGGTCAAACGAGTTTTGGTATCAAACCGGAGCGCTACAGCGCTAATTGGATCTCAGGCTAGGATGCCTTGAGATCGCCATTTCTACCTACCTATCTTACAGACAAATTGGTGCATGCTCCTAACCAACTTATCTCCAGCTGCTTTAAAGAGCTCGGCATTCAAGCCATCCGCTCCATCGGCTTTGTTAGACTTCAGCTTAGATATAGCAATCTTTACTTCGTCTAAGTCGGCGGGACGGGATTGTTGGCTTCCGTCGTCTATGTTGAATGGATCATCCTGCCTGACAGCGGAATTCGGTTCGTCGTCGCCGTTATACAGTCTGCAGAAGTGGTCCTTCCATATCTTCAGTATTGACTGCGGTTCCACTATAATGTTTCCACTTTCGTCTTTGCAGCCTTTAATTTATGTACCTGTGAATTTCGTTTCACCTGTTCATAAAACTTTCGAACTTGATTCCAGCTTATAAACCTCTCAACATCTTCGACCGCACGCTTCTCATGCCCTCTCCTTTTCCTTCTGAGAAGTCGGTGTTCCTCTCGCCTCTTCTGCTCGTAGAGCTCAGCTCGAGCAGCTCTCGTCCTGTTGTTTGGCTGCATTTGCCTGCCGACATTCCTTATCGAACCAGGGGTTCCTTGTAAGTGGTTTCTTGAAACCCAGCACATCAGAGGCGGCTTCTCTGATTCCATCTTGGCAATGTTGCCACTGGTTTTCGATACATTGTGTTGGCGGCAGAGAACTTCGAGAGAGGTTACTCGGTCGGAGAAGGATTCGGGGATCTCTTGCGATTGTAGCCGTTCGACGTTGTACCTTCTCCCAGCATCTCCCTGTTTTGCCTTGGGTCTGGAAACCCGAAGTGCTACCTTGGCTACAAAGAGGTAGTGATCCAAGTCGATGTTAGCTCCTCGGAAAGTTCGCAATATAGTCAATCTGGTTGACGGTAGATTGATCTGGAGAACTCCAAGTTCCTTTGTGGATGTTGAGGTGTGGAAAATGCGTACTGGCTACCATGACGTTTCGCTCCGCAGCAAAATCTATGAGCCTGAATCCGTTGTCGGAAGTGTTCTCGTGCAGGCTGTTTTTCCCGATTATTCCACCAAAGATGTCTTCCCTTCCTAGCTTGGCATTAAAATCGCCCAGGACAATTTTAATATCGTAGCTAAGACACTGCTCATATGTTTTGCCTAAGGGCTCGAGAACATATCTTTGGTATTGTCATCCTTCTCTTCTGTGGGGGCGTGCACGCATATCAGGCTAATGTTGCCGAATTTAGCCTTGATGCGGATGGTCTTGAGGCGCTCGTTGATGCACCTATAGCTCAAGACTTCTTGCCTAAGTGTGGCTCCAATGACAAAGCCGCATCCAAATAAGCGCTGTTGATTTTCTCGGTTGCAGTCACCATAGTAAATGTCGCAGTTTTTCATCATCTTTTTGCCCGGCCCATCCCATCGTATTTCCTGGATGGCGGTGATGTCTGCTTTATAGCAGTCTAGGGCCTCCGCTAATTCTTCGTCTGCACGTGGTCTGTTAATGGACCTAACATTCCACGTGCATATCCGAAGTTCGTTGTCCTTAATTCGATTGCGTAGGTTGTCAACAGTAAATCCGTCCGTATCCGAGGCTTGTTGGTGCTTCGCAACTATGATGATTTTACGTGGCCAGGATGTCACCCCAACGGCACAACCCCCAACCTGGGGGGCCAGATCCTTAGTATAACTCCAAGGACGGGGAGCCGGATACGCCGCTCCTTATAGGCCTGGGCTCCGAATAAGTCGTAGAATACATGATATAGTTTACTTGTCTCTAAGTTGTAGTTTAGATTTACGAGAATAAACAAATAAATATAAGTTATTTAGTTTTTATTTTAATTTTATTTTTAATTTTTAATTTTACAACTTAAGTTTTTAATTATATTCTTATTCTACGACGCGTTTCGGAGATGTTTCTCCATCATCGGGTTGAATACTTTTGTTGCTAGTGTTGTTGGTGGTTGATGTAGCAAGTTGACTAAAGCTTTGGTCTTCTATTGTTGTTGGTGGTTGTTATTTTCTTCTATAGTTTGGCTTTTTTTTATAGTGATGTGGTGTTTTCTTTCTTTTTTCTTTTTCTATTGTTGTTGTTGGTTTTATTGTTTGTAAATTTATTTAAGCCTTAATGTATTATGTTGTCTTTTTTTCTTTCTTGTATTATTTGTGTTTAAATTTTATTGCCGTTTCATACAGTGCGTTTGGTTTGATGGTTAATTTGTCATTTAATATTTTGTCTTGTTCTTGTTTGTAAGCTTTGTAGATTTTATATTCTTCCATTGCGTCAAGTAATCTGCCTTTTCTGCATATATGTAATGTTTGTAAATTTGTTTCAATGTCTGTATAATTATGGTTGTTTTCTTTTAAATGAAATGCATATGTGGATTTGGTGTTTGGTTTGGGTTTATGTTCTTTGAATCTTTCTTCGAAGGTTCTACCTGTTTGGCCGATGTAAAATTTGTTGCAATCATTGCATTTAAGTTTGTAGACGCCGGAGTATGATTGTGTTTCCTGTTTTATTTTTGGTTTTAAAATATTTTGTAGGTTGTTGTTTGTTTTGAATGTTATATTTATATTAAGTTTTTTGAATTGATTTGTTAATATTTGTGGTACTATGTTGGTGTATGTAACTGATGCATATTTTGGATTTTCTATTGTGGGTATAATAGTTTTGTTGTTGTTTATTTTCTTTTCTTTTTTCTTTATTAATTTGTCTATTATTGTTGTTTTGTATCCATTATTGTATGCAATTTGTTTTATTATGTTAATTTCATTGATGAAGTCAGTTTTGTCCATAGGGATGTTAAAGGCTCTATTAATAAATGCGTTGAAAGCTGCCATCTTTTGTGAATTTGGGTGGTGGGAATCATTGTGTATGACTGTATCTGATAAAAGTAACAACAGAAATAGAAAATAATAGTTCAATAAATTTCCTTGACCTAACAATAACAAAATTCAATAATGAATTTAAATATAAAATATACCGAAAAGAAACCACATCAGACACAGTCATACACAATGATTCCCACCACCCAAATTCACAAAAGATGGCAGCTTTCAACGCATTTATTAATAGAGCCTTAACATCCCTATGGACAAAACTAATGAAACAAATTGCATACAATAATGGATACAAAACAACAATAATAGACAAATTAATAAAGAAAAAAGAAAAGAAAATAAACAACAACAAAACTATTATACCCACAATAGAAAATCCAAAATATGCATCAGTTACATACACCAACATAGTACCACAAATATTAACAAATCAATTCAAAAAACTTAATATAAATATAACATTCAAAACAAACAACAACCTACAAAATATTTTAAACCCAAAAATAAAACAGGAAACACAATCATACTCCGGCGTCTACAAACTTAAATGCAATGATTGCAACAAATTTTACATCGGCCAAACAGGTAGAACCTTCGAAGAAAGATTCAAAGAACATAAACCCAAACCAAACACCAAATCCACATATGCATTTCATTTAATAGAAAACAACCATAATTATACAGACATTGAAACAAATTTACAAACATTACATATATGCAGAAAAGGCAGATTACTTGACGCAATGAAAGAATATGAAATCTACAAGCTTACAAACAAGAACAAGACAAAATATTAAATGACAAATTAACCATCAAACCAAACGCACTATATAAAACGGCAATAAAATTTAAACACAAATAATACAAGAAAGAAAAAAAGACAACATAATACATTAAGGCTTACATAAAAATACAAACAATAAAACCAACAACAACAATAGAAAAAGAAAAAAGAATGAAAACACCACATCACTATAAAAAAATCCAAACTATAGAAGAAAATAACAACCAACAACAACAATAGAAGACCAAAGCTTTAGTCAATTTGCTACATCAACCACCAACAACACTAGCAATAAAAGTATTTCACCCGATGATGGAGAAACATCTCCGAAACGCGTCGTAGAATAAGAATATAATTAAAAACTTAAGTTGTAAAATTAAAAATTAAAAATAAAATAAAAATAAAAACTAAATAACTTATATTTATTTTTATTTATTCTCGTAAGTCGTAGAAGCCCTATAAGGTGTTCACTAAGTAGTTCAACCTTACTGGAACTGTAGACGCCACCGTTGATTCCATCTCGGGAATTCCTCCGCTGCCGTCTGGATAAGGAGAGGTGCCTTAGTGGAAACACCTCTCCCCCCTCTCGTTTGCTGCCCCCAACAACTTTCCACTGGGGTTGGAACCCAATCTCCAGTTGAGGTACTAGGCAACCGATGTTCACCACGGGGAGGTGAGAGTAGGAGTTGATAGTCAAAAAAAAAGAGAACTCAAATAAATACCATAGCAGTGTAACATCTACTTCATCATCAACTCATCTACCATCATCCAAATTTTTACTACGATCGTCAGGTAAACTCTTTGATTTGTCGACCTTTTCTATATTTCGTCTCGATTGCTTTGATAATAGCAAGAAACGTGGAGGAGAAACAAAGATTTCAGTTCGTCTATATTTGCATATGATCTCGATTTGAACGTGACGTGAAAAAATAATTGCACTGATATTGAAAAACTTTGTGTGAGAATTATTGCGTTCGGTGACTTAAAACTTCACTTTATCCTGAAATATATACCCCCTGGAAGTGTGGAAGTGCTTTTATTATCTACAATCAACATTTAGAGAACAATGATAGAGTTGGCAACCTGTATGTGTACTAAATTTATCTCAGGTAGATGAAAATACATGATTGCCAAATTTAATAAACTCAAATTATCAATGTATTTAATTCTATTAATAGGCTTTTAGGTTTATTTTTTATTTCTGATGATTTAAACTTTAATATTATTGAAACACTTTAATCGCTTAATTATTGTGATCATCAAACTATATTTAATATTTGTATATCATTTTATTATTATGATAATTACAGTAAATTTAACAAACAGCCATGTTATCTTAAATTTAATATAAACAATTTGAATTTAATTAAATCTTAACTAAGCAATATAAATTGGAATTCGGAAATTAAAAATTGTGGTTTGTATATTAACTTTTCTAAACTAAACAAATTTGGGGGAGAGTACGATAACTTTGGCGACAAAGTTTAATGACGATTTGTATAGAACAGTTAAAAACAAGCATTTTTTACTACGGAAGGGGGGGTCTATCTCCCCCCGTTTAGGCGGTAGGGGCAGTTTAAAAAAATATGTACATTAAATGGAAAAAAAATAATTAAAACATAACGGTAATACCCTCAATTAAGTATTATACCTTTTCTTAAAGCCAACACTTTTGTCTATTAGCTTGTTTTTAAATCAAGTCAAAACTATGCATAGTTTTTGAAAAAAATTGTTTTAAAGTCAAAATTTGTGCAAAAAAAAAGTTAAAAAAAGGTTTAAAGTGTAATTTTTCAAAACTTTCAGATGATCTACTATTTTTTTTTTAGAATTCATTGCTCTTATTTGTTTTTGATCACAAACTGAAAACTAGATGACTTTATGTCTTCTAGTTCTTGAGAAAATTGAAAATTACCAAAAAATGCAAAAGAAACTTTGCATGCACCCCATCTTGCACCCTCCCCACCTTGCACACACTCCAACTTGCACCCACCCCAAATCCTATAGTGTGCCCAAGCAGGGGGGTTGCAGATGCCACTGTTGCATACACCCAAACTCGCGCACACCTTACTGTTGCATACACCCAAACACGCATTACGCATACGCAAATACCATTATTACTATCAAAATAAGACCACTCAAGCACAAAAAAAGAATTAAATTAAAATAGTAGTTGTGGTTATTTTCAATTTTCTCAAAAACTAAAAGACATAAAATCATCTAGTTTTCAGTTTTTGATCAAAAACAAATAAGAGCAATAAATTCTGAAATAAAAACAATGGTAGATAATCTTGAAGTATTGAAAAAGTTACACTTTAAACCTTTTTTTAACTTTTCTTACTCAAATTTTGAGTTTAAAATTAAATTTTTAGTTTAAATTTTCTCAAAAACTAAAAGACAAGAGCAATAAATTCGGAAATAAAAACAATGGTAGATAATCTTGAAGTATTGAAGTATTGGAAAAGTTACACTTTAAACCTTTTTTTAACTTTTTTTACTCAAATTTTGAGTTTAAAATAAAATTTTTATTTTCAATTTTCTCAAAAACTAGAAGACATAAAATCATCTAGTTTTCAATTTTTGATCAAAAACAAATAACAGCAATAAATTCTGAAATAAAAACAATGGTAGATAATCTTGAAGTATTGCAAAAGTTACACTTTAAACCTTTTTTTAACTTTTTTTACTCAAATTTTGAGTTTAAAATTAAATTTTTATTTTCAATTTTCTCAAAAACTAAAAACATAAAATCATCTAGTTTTCAGTTTTTGATCAAAAACAAATAAGAGCAATAAATTCTGAAATAAAAACAATTTTAGATAATCTTGAAGTATTGAAAAAGTTACACTTTAAACCTTTTTTTAATTTTTTTTTACTCAAATTTTGAGTTTAAAATTAAATTTTTCAAAAACTACGCATAGTTTTGACTTGATTTAAAAACTGGCTAATAGAACAGAATGTTGGCTTTAAAAAAATGTATAGAACTTAATTGTAAGTATCACCGTTATTTTTAAATTATTTTTTTCCATTTTAAATAATAACTTTTTTAAATTGCCCCTCCCGCCTAAACGGGGGGAGATAGACCCCCCTCCCATAGTAAAAAATTCTTGTTTTAAGCCCCTCTACCAAAAACCGTTGTTATATCTTGGCGCCAAAGTTATCGTACTCGTGCCCAAATTTGCAAATGAAGCTTTATAATGCCTCTTATTTGCAGAAAGTCAAATTCTAGTCCAAGGTGGTATATAATAGACTAAAGAAATTAAAGAATGCAAAGAATACAAAGAATACAACGCATAAGCATTTCAGGCAATAAAATTCTCAGACTGACTCAGAAGGGGTGAAACATTTGTTGCATCGCCTAAGGAAACATAAACACCTTGCGGAATTTTTGGTGACATCGCGTATGTGATCGTTCCACAAAAGGTGGTAGGTGACACACATACCGAGAATATCGAGATGTTCAGTCTTATTTATGCAAGTGCTATCCATAGATAATGGCAAGGGGGGTATATCTAGCCTTGACGATACAAGACAGCATTGGGTTTTCGAAGCATTAAATTCCACACGATTTTTAATTCCCCATTGTACATGTACAATGCTGTGTAGGTCGGAATTTAATGAGCTAATCATATTTATGTCGTTGCAGTTCCACATCCGAAGAGGAGGGTTGTGAGCCTGGAAACGAATATGAAAAGCTAAGAGTGCTATCGTCAGCGAAACAATGTATTGGATTAGAAGTAGCAGACAGGAGATCATTTATAAAAAACGAGGAAGAGGGTCGGAGACAAAACGAAGCCCTGGGGAACACCAGCATTTATTTTATGGGTTTCAGACTTGAATCCATCCAAAACAACTTGTATTGAACGGTTCGAAAGAAAATTTCTAATCTAACGAAGAAGAGATTCGTCGATACCGAAAGCACACATTTTCGATAAGAGAGCAAGATACCAGACTTTATCTTTGCCTTTGAAATATCAAGTGCAATAATCTTACTTTCTCCAAAACGATGTAAAGATTTGTTCCACTGTTCTGTGAGATGAACCATGAGATCACCAGTGGACCTATTGCTACGAAAGCCGTATTGCCGGTCATTAAGAAGCTTCCGTTCCTCAAGATATTTCTTAAGCTGATAATTAATCAGCGTTTCCATGACCTTGGAAAGAAGGGACGTAAGTGCAATCGGTCGGTAATTAGAGGGTGAGGAAGATTCGCCTTTTTTGGGAAAAGGCTGGACAAATGCGGTTTTCCATCCACTCGGAACGAGACCTGAGGAGTAGGACAGATGAAAAAGCTTACGCAGTGGTTTTGCCAGCGTTGAAGAACACCTCTTCAGAACAATAGCGGGGATACCATCCGGACCAGCCGATTTTTGTATGTTAAGATTTTTTAGGACTCGCCACAGTACGAGTTCGAAAAAAAGAATTGGTCTATAAAATCACTAACTCGCTCAAGTATAGGCGGAGTCATAACACTCACTGGCAGCGTAGAATTAGCAGTGAACTGCCTAGCAAAGAAATTAGCTTTCTGTAAAGAGCTAACAAATGGAGTGTCATTGGCAACGAGGGTAGGAACCGAATAAGAGGAAGAATTCCTCATGTTTTTTACAAATGAAGAAAAATGTTTACTGTCTTTGGAACATTGCAGTATTTTTTACCTCATTTTTGGTCATGTATAAATTTGGTCCGTCGAATATAGGCGTTGCAGGCCTACCGGGCTTTTTGGAACTTTTTTGTCCGGCTTTCATCAGTAGGGTTGGCTTATAGCAACGGAAACTTACTTCTTTGGCCCTAATAACCTCGCATCAAACCATGCGTTTTCCTTAGGTCTGATGCTTTTAACCCTGTTCGGGATAAAAGTTCTCATTCGTGGGAGAATCAAACTTGTGATCATATCAGCGCTGGCGTCAACGTCACTATCGAGGAAGCATAGTGACCAGTTAAAGATCCTGAAATAATTATTGAGACCGCCCGAGTTGGCTTGCTCGTATATTTATATGGCGAGGCCATGGTGGGAAAAGAATAAAGGCACTAAGCCATGAATACAAAATTCAGCAGGATCCGAATCCTCACCTACTTGGGTTTCACTTAGTGCATAAACAGCTGGCGTGTATGAAACATTATGCCGGTATGCCTAAGCCCACGAATATTACAACTCTGAAATGTCTAGTCATTGCAAATAAAAAAAATTACTAAAACCAATACATATAAAATTGAGAATAAAATTCACTGAACTGAAACACAATAGTTTTCGATATCTTCACTGCTAGTGTAATGCCTTAGCAGTGACGAGAATCGATCCGACCCTTTGTAGTATGGCGGGAATCCGGAACTCAATAATTAACAATAAAACAAACAATGTCGATTCATATCGCACCACTTGAACCTTTTCAAGTGCATTGCCCGAGTAATGCATGACACAATTGACTTCGGGCCTTCTTGATACGCTTGCACTTTCCACTAAATATAATTGTGAATAGATAAGTATATATAAGGTGAAAATAATATTAAATAAAGTCATTCAGTATCCATCAACTACAACTTGTGTATCTGTGTATTATTCCGCCAATTCTATTACATGGCGATCTTGCCAGATATTAAGTAAAATTGAATTAATCAACAACTGTATCCATAATGTCCAAGGAAGAAATAGACACAATATTCGAGAAATGGAAAGCCTATTTAAGCGCTAAAAAGAGTGAAGACCCTAGCGCCCATCAACCAGAGAAAAGACCCGAAGTATCGAAGAATATATACAACGTCAACATACAGCAAAGGAGAAGAAAACACCAACATCAATGACAACGATACCAGCAAAAGGAAAGAGAGGAGGAAAACAATTTAAACAAAGAAGAGCGATTGCAGTACTACAGAGAGAGTTAAAACTAACAATTTCAACAAATACAAAAAAAGAAATAAAGAAGAAAATAAAAGGAATCAGAGCTTGTAAATTGTCTGGCAACCTCACGGCTGTTTATTTATGGGCAAACATTTTTGCCTTTAAATTTAATAAAATGAAAATTTAAAATAGGTTGGGACAATCTAAAGTCGAAAACCCAAATGCAAATGTTATAAACACTATTAAAGTCTTAGATCACACCAGTCATTTAAATGACATTTGGTGGTTTTTATTAATTCTTATAATAGTAGGGTAGCCCAGGGTGCTAAATCGGGATTTACTCGAGCGTCAAAGAGACCTATTGGATTGCGAAGCTTAGATGATAAGAAGAACAAAATGTCATATCATATATACACTTTCATCGGTGGGGGGAGCGGCTATAAATTTTCAAAAATGTAAAAAAAAAACAGTTGCATGGACATACTCGAGTGCGTCAGATATTAATAGCATCCATGTCCTACGTATTTTTGAAAATATACGTTTGTTAATCTGATTGTTTCCATGATGGGATGATGGGTGTGGTCGTACGTAAGGGATGAAAACGGAAAGGGGATGTTAAGTGAACCTAAGAGCAGACTCTTATGTAATAATCTGACGATTTGGATGTGACCCAAACTCGCGGCCATTATTAGAATTTGCAAACAAAAATCGCCATTTTGAAATACTCGAGCGCGTCAGATTAAGATATATTATGGATATATATACACCCTAAACGTGCTGTCTCATAATCTGACGATTATCTGGAGGGATTCGCCTAATCTGACAATGGCAAGAATTTTTTTGTATTTTTTTCAAATCTTTTAACTTAACAAATTGAAAAACTGAGAACCGGCTTACTCTGACGATATTCTAATACATTTATACATTTTTGTAATGTAAAAATAAATAAATTTGATTGTTTTTTGTAAATTAGTTTCACCTCAAAACACACACTTTACATTTATGTCACATCAAAATCGCAAAATAATTTCAGGCGTTACAAATACGTTGTAAACGAAAAAACAACTGCGCGATCAGCTGTCATGGCGTCATGGCAACAGAACCCACAGTTGGGACGGAGTGAGAGAGTCATAGATAGAGAAAGAGTGAGAGAGGAATAGAAACGCGGGAAGGGGAATACCGCCATCATGTACCTGCACGCATTAAACTTTATCGATTATTTTTCCTTACTTCGGCTTACGGAAATCGTCAGATTATATATTATTCGTGAACGTTCAATTATTGCCTTCAAAATAAAAAAAAATTTGGCCACGCTCGAGAAAGTCAACATGACGTTTTTTTTACAAGTTTGTAACCCACCTACTTCTTATCGTCAACCGAAAATTGTCAGATTAGTGGAATATACACTTTTCAGCATATAACTAACTTACCCTACCTTAATCTGACGCGCTCGAGAATTTCAGATGATCAATTTTTTTTTACTAATCTGATCCTTTATCCTCGACGCGCGGCCACATATACGGGGCTAATACTTGGTGGAGGTATTCAATGGGGTACTAGGTACCTCCCTGTATATTAATCTGCCGCGCTTTGGTAAATCCCAAAATCCCTTCTTGGGCTCCCCTACTATAATACTATCTAGTGTAAAATTATTTATAAAATTGTACTCAACGCACAATAAAAAAAGACACCCAAAACGAAGGGGTTTGTAAACTATAAAAAAAAAATAATAATATATATGTATATTGTATGTATATATAAATAAATAGATAAATATATACATAAATGTATATATACGCATACGAACTATACATACACAGTAACACATGTGTCGGTGAGATAAAATACTTACGGAGTTAGTAACTAGAAAAGCAGAAGCAGATAGTGCTTATAAATGTATTAACAAAAATGTTCCCATTTGTAGGAAAACGGTAATCAAACATAACTGAAAGTTTACGAAATCTACCTATAGAAATAGCGAATTCTATTACAACTTTGATGCAAAACAGTAAATTTTAATTCAATTATCTGCTGGAGCACAAACTAGCATATGCACCAATTCCAATTGAAAACTTAACGCATAAGCTAGGCTGTGCAACTGTGGAAGAGGGGGAAAGTAAGGATGGGATGTTACTCACTGTGATGTGCTGTGCTCATGATAGGTACAACTAATAAAGATAGCGCATTGCGCATGTTAGGTTTTGGTTGTCAAACTATCGTGACGTCACGAACACTCAATCAATTGAAGAGAGTTAGAATTTTTGGTGCAATTTCACTCTATTTCCTGTTGTAAATGTTAACGGAAGTGAATTTTCAAATTTTTAAATCAATAAAGTTATTTAAAGTGGTATTGTTTATAATTTATACTAAATAAAAAAAAAACATTTATTAATAAACATGGGTTTTTGTTCTGTTTTTGACTGCAACGAAAGAAAAGAAATAATATAACGAGAGCTTCCAGCTTTCATAAATTTCCAAAAGGAAGTTTAAATCTCTCGAAGCAGTGGACCTTGTTCACCAAACGCAAGGAAAAAATTAATATTCTAACTGCAAGAATTTGTAGTCTCCACTTTTTGCGAGAAGTTTATATAAAAATACAGAGTATGAAATGGGTAATATAATAAAAAAAGTAGTTCAGAATAAGAATCTGAAATAGATTTATATCAATAGGATTCACAAGATATCGGATTTTGAAACCAGATGCAGTTCCTACGGTTTACGCAAAGCAACTGCCTGTAGCGTTTGAGGCTGACACAACAAAGCGCTCGAAAAGAATGGAGCTGTAAAAGCAAAAAGATGTAGTGAGTGGGTTGCTGGTTCCCATTGAGCTCGAGCATGAAAACGTGCCTGAACAGCAATGCAAAAAAGATAACTTGATGAAAAATATTTCACATCCACAATTAAAACAAGCTCAAATTGATGTGCTAATTGAACAATTGTAAGTACCTACATATCTAATAATATTTGTAGGCATTTATGATAGGAACAAAATCTTAATCGTACTATCCATGCATTCTGAAATTGTATAAAATAATTTGTTTTTATAAACTTATTAGAAAAACCTTACGCGAAGAAAATGAGCAACTCAAAACAGAGTTAAGGACTAAGACCAGGTTTGATCTCACAATCTAATAATCGATTCATCTTAACAATATTCGCTTTTTTAGGAAGGATTTTTGTCGTTGACAAAGTCGACAATAGCATGCCTATTGCTTCTGAGCCAGAAGAAAATCTCCCATTTAATTACGATGGTTTTGAAAACTTGCTTGGCTGCATTTACCATCGTTTTAAAAACACCATACCAAACCTGGAACAAATTGAACCAGACGAAAGGTCTTGGGTAAATCATTTGGACGAAGGAGGCTTGTCTAAAGCAAATCCCACAATGATGGCTCACTCTGCTGCATTAGAAAATGTTTTTAATGCAGTAAATGGAGAAGCTGAAGGCATTTACATTTGTCCAAACTACAGCATTTACTTGAAGTTGCGGAGAAAGCAACGATCGAATGCGATGAGAAGGTTATGAACTTTTTCTTTCGTTGTCGTATGTACTTCCGAATACGAAAACTGAACAGATAAATCACGGAAAACAAACTATCAAGGAAAAGAAAATACAAAGTATTTATTAAATAAAAGGTTGAAAAACCAATGATTTAAAAAGACCATCATATCTTTTATTTAACCATTTATCACTAATTAAACAATGTTCCAGGTGATTCCATAGAGAAAATTGCATCCGAATGAAAATGAAAAAAAAAACATACTCTTCATTTACTTCGATTTTTTATTAATTTCTTTCACTCAAACACACAAATTTTCTCTAACTTACGAATAAACACAAATATTAACCATTTAAAACCATTTACCTAAATGAAAAATATTGGAAATATTAACATTTTATTATAATAACAAAATATCTAAACAAATTAGTGCCATTGTTTTGTTTTGATTTCACATACTGAATAATAAACGTTAAACTCGTTGAGTGTCCGTGACGTAGATGCGCAGAACGAAACAAAAATAGAAACGCGAATGCGCTATCTGTTTTAGTTGTATCATGTGCTGTGCTGATTGGCCTATCATTTTGTTTGTGATTAGGTTTTTTTTGTTGTTGTTTTTTTTTGCAAGCACTTTTTTAATGGTAAATTATTGTTTTTTTTAGTAAACTTTTTTTGTGTAAATGTTCAACTAGGTTAAAAAAAAACTGTTCCACGATATGATTAACATAAACAATAAACGAGCACCGATACAACGAAACACGCACAACACAGATCAACCATCGCCATCAAAGGTTCACCTGACATGCTAAAATTTTGTTAATGTCTCATATTTTCAATTATTTCGAATTCTTCTGATTGTTTGCTTATTCAAATCCATCTTAATTCGTTTGTTAACTGGTGTAAAATTAATGATTTGAAACTCAATTACGAAAAATGTATGTCTTATAAGTTATAACCGTTGTATGTATAATATAGTCCCATCGTATTCCTAAGACAATGTTAATTTGAAGATAGTTCATGAAGCTTAAGACCTGGGAGTGATATTTAATGACAACTGTATAATTTCAAAAAAAAATCATATGTAATAAAGCTTGATCTAGGTTAGATCAGGTTAAAGTGGCTGTCCATGATGAAATATGACACACTTAGGCCAGTTTAATGGCCCATTGTGATACCACATGAATATTGAGGCTTCTTCCTAAGCTCAATGAAACCAGTTTGAGTCCCTTACAAAACGTAAGAGGCTGATTATGCTAATATGATTTAGATCGTTTAGATCGTTATAGAAGAATTCTCCTAGGCAATTTTTGCGTGTTTGAGCTAGAGCAGGGCATGTAAAGAGAAGGTGAAGAACTGTTTCCTCCTCTTCCTCGTCCATACAGCTTCTGCAAATGTCATTTGAGACGTGGCGTGCTTTCCTATTAGACAGTGTCCGGTTATGGCAACTATTTTCGAGTTTATATGCCATCTGCTTGGAGATAGCAAGCACCTTGATCGCTTTAAATCTTGTGTTGGCCAGATGTTTTTTGTGACCTGACACGTGGTGATGTTGTTCCACCTGAGCTGGCAGCTATTTGTTTGCTAAATATACCAAGAGGTGTTAGGTAGAGTAAGGTGTCCAGTTCCGCAGATGGAGTCACCCGAAGCGATCCGCTTTAAATAGGCAAGCTGAACGTTGGACTTTGTTTTATAGCTTTGCAGTTTTTAGCTTTCTATAATGCAGTCCACCATACTGCCACACCGTACATTAAAATTGGTCTAATTAACGATGTGTATAGCCAATGCGTGATTCTGGGTTGTAAGTAGCGTTGCCAGATTTTTTAAACAGCTAACCGGGACAAATGGTTTAAATGATGAGAAATCCCGGGAATTCGACATTTTGCCCGGGACAAAATAAAAAAATTGTAAATGCATGTATATTTATATTAAAATAAACAACTTCTTTTATTAAAATCTAATAAAATACAGTTTTTAACTTTACGTTGCATAGTTGCATAGGTATATTAATAATAAAATAAAATTCATTCACGAAACTTAAAAATAAAATCTTCTACTTCAAAATAACTTTATTATTATTATAGTTTAAATTATAGTATTTTATAGTTTAAATTATAAGATAGTGTAATTTAGTTTTACATAAATTATTCATATGTAGATAAAAACCTTATGTTGGATAAAATTACTAAGAATATTTTAAGGAACTTTTGGCACATTTAATTATATCAGTATTGTTTTTAACGTAATTGTTAATTTCTGAACAAGTAAAGTCAAAGTTAAAGGTTGTAAGTAATTCGCCTCTAATCAATTCAGGGGAGCATTTATTTCTTACATCCGTCCATTTTAGAACCATTTGCGAAAATACTCTTTCAGCAAAACAATTTGAGCTTGGAATACTAAAGACAAAGGAAATTATTTTGAATATATTTGGAATTTCCTCAATTGAAAAGCTTTTAAATATTTGGCTCCATTTTGATAAGGAGTTGAGGTCTTTATCTTTTAGATCCAAAATTACTTCTAATGACGTTCGAATGACTTGATATTCTTCATAAAGAGAATCCACATCTATTTCATCAATATTGAGTAAGCACACAGCACTTTCAAAATATTCGAATTTTAAAGAATCATTTAAATTTAAAAATGAAAGCTTGGACAGAATATTATTATCTGAAAAGTCATATCGTTTTTCTATGTATTCAATGAAATTAACATAAAATCTTATAAAGTCATTTTGCAAATGCTTTTTGACATCCAAACTCGAATCAGATAGAAATTCTCTTACTCTGCTACCGAAAAACTTATGACTTAGTCTTTCCTTAAACTTGGTACGAATTTCGTGCATTTTCAAATGCATTTCAACTACAGTGAAAGAATTTGATTCAATGTGTTTCATTGTTATTTCAACCGAAAACATCACGTTATGAGCAAATGATAAATAGGCAAGCGTTTTTCTTTCTTCGCACTCTGTTTCAATAGCGTTATCAATAAGACGAGGACATTCGTTTCCAGATTCGTGAAAGTGTGACTTAAGAGCAGGCCATGTTTTCAGTAATCTTTCCACAGCTGGGCCCAATGATACAAATCTGGTAGTTACATGTTTTAATATTAATGTACGACTTACCTCTTTCGGAATCCAAACACAATTAGCAAATTTTGATCTTCAAATAATATTTTGTCAATTTAAATGACAGCTGTCAGGTTGCAAAATACATTATTCGTTAAGTTAGGTTTGTTTAATTGAAATTTTAAAATCAATTTCTTAAGGTTAAATCACAATGTAGCGATTAATATGTATTAATGAAAGACATTTACATTGGGCATAATTTTTTGTGATTTTCAGTAAAAACCCGGGAAAAAAGCTGTCCCGGCGGGACACTTAAATTTATGCCTTAAAACCGGGACGTCCCGGGCAAACCGGGACGTCTGGCAACGCTAGTTGTAAGCCCCATTTATTACCAATAGCTTTTTTGCAGGAAAAGAGAGCTACAGTAGCTTTTTTGACTCTTTTCTGTACATTGCGTTTCCAATTAAGTTTTTTATCTAAGACAAGACCCAGGTATTTAGCCTCGTCTGAGAATTTTAATTGGATTCCTTTAATATAGGGAGGGTTGACAAATGGAATTTTGTATCTCCTCGAAAATAAGACTAAATCGGTTTTGTGTGGGTTTATAGCCAGTCCACACCGATCAGCCCAAAGTATTAGTCTGTCTAAGACATTTTGTAAGAGTTCTTTTAAGGTGTTAAGATGCTTTCCTGAAACCGCTATAGAAACGATAATTGCAACTGTGAAGCTTTTTTGTAATCAAAATAAATTTACTGCATAGTTAACTGTCTTGCTTTGGTTTTTTTTTGTGTTTTTGTGTATTGTTATGGCTGGTAAGTTTTGTGTCGAATATAGCAACATTCGGGGGCTAAGAAAAAATTTGTGTTCTGTATACGTCCATACTGTTTTAAACAGGCCAGCTATCCTGGCACTAAGTGAAACCCAGGTTCGTGAAAACACCGATCATACGGAGTTTAACCTTCCTGGTTATAGCTTAGTGCCATTATTCTTTTCTCATCATGGTCTAGCCGTTTACGTCCGTAATGATGTTGCCTACCAGCTTCTGCCACAGTATGGCCAATGTACTAATACAAATTTTAATTATATATGGTTCAAATTTACTGTTCAAAGGCGCATCATTCATACTTGTTTTATTTATCGCAGCCCAAGTTTGGATAGTAATTCGACTTCAAACGAATTCGATGCGCTGTCCGACTCTATCCAGAGAATTGTATCCCATTTTCCGCACAGTGAGATCGTTGTTACGGGCGATTTCAATGTACACAATTCTTCGTGGCTGCGCTATTCGGGTCAGACAACATCCGAAGGAAGGTATGTCGAGATTTTTGCTGAGTTAAACCATCTGACTCAGTTAGTTGACGAGCCAACTCGGATTCCTGACGTTGCAGGTCAATCCGCCAACACTCTAGACTTGTTTCTTACCTCTGATCCTAATAAATATACTGTCAGTGTATTATCGCCTCTAGGCACATCAGACCATTGTGTCATATCTGCAAATTTCTCATACCAAAAAACGCCAGTTAAAGTTAAAACCCCTACGAGAACCGTTTGGCAATATGAGAAAGCCAACTGGGACGGTCTCAATGAATTCTTCAGGAACTTTAACTGGTCACTATGCTTCCTCGATAGTGACGTGGATTCCAGTGCAGATATGATTACAAACTTAATTCTTTGTGGAATGAGAAATTTTATCCCGAATAGGGTAAAATCTATCAAACCCAAAGAAAACTCATGGTTTGATTCGAGCTGTAAAGAGGTTATTAGGATCAAAAATGTAAGTTTCCGGAATTACAAAGCCAACCCAACTGAGGAAAACCTAAATAAGTTCAAACAAGCTAGAAAGACCTGTAACGGACATATACGACGCATTAAATTTTTGCATGAGCAGAAATTACGGCAAAAAATACTACAATGTCCCAGTGGTAGTAAAAATTTCTGGTCATTTGTAAAAAATGTGCGTAACACTACGTCATCATCAGTTCCTACGCTCGTTTCCAATGACACTCCCTATGTAAGCTCGATTGATAAAGCCAATTTGCTGGCAGCACAGTTTGCTGTTAATTCGATGCTGCCAGTGAGTGACATGACTCCGCCTGTACTTGAAAGCGTAAACGATTCTATGGGACGAATCTTCTTTCGCACTCGTTCAGTTACTAGAGTACTTAAAAATCTTGACATTCACAAATCCGCTGGCCCGGATAGTATCCCCGCTATTGTTCTGAAGAGGTGTTCTTCAACGCTGGCAAAACCACTGCGTAAGCTTTTCCATCTGTCCTATTCTACAGGTCTCTTTCCGAGTGGATGGAAAACTGCATTTGTCCAACCTGTCCCTAAAAAAGGCGAATCCTCCTCACCATCTAACTATCGTCCAATTGCACTTACGTCCCTTCTTTCCAAGGTCATGGAAACGCTGATCAATTTTCAGCTTAAGAAATATCTTGAAGAACGGAAGCTTCTTAATGACGGGCAGTATGGCTTTCGTTGCAATAGGTCCACTGGTGATCTCATGGTTTATCTCACCGAACAGTGGAACAAATCTTTACATCGTTTTGGAGAAAGTAAGATTATTGCACTTGATATTTCAAAAGCATTTGATAGAGTTTGGCATCAAGCTCTCTTATCGAAAATGCGTGCATTTGGTATTGATGAATCCCTTCTTCGTTGGGTTAGAAATTACCTTTCGAACCGTTCAATTCAAGTAGTATTGGACGGGTTCAAATCTGATATCCACAAAATAAACGCTGGTGTGCCCCAGGGCTCCGTTTTGTCTCCGACACTTTTCCTTATTTTTATAAATGATCTTTTGTCTGAAACTTCTAATCCACTTAATTGTTTCGCTGATGACAGTACCCTCAGCTTCTCGTATTCGTTTTTAGATTCTCATCCTTGTTCTTCGGATGTGGACTATCAACGGCAGCGTATGATAAGCTCATTAAATTCTGATCTTGACAGCATTGTTCAATGGGGAATAAAAAACCGTGTAGAATTTAATGCTTCGAAAACTCAATGCTGTCTACTGTCTCAAAAGCGTAACCCTCCCCCAATGCCACTATCCATGAGTGGTACTTGCATCGAGGAGACTGAACAGCTATCAGTCCTTGGTATGTGCATTACAAACCACTTGTTGTGGAGTGATCACATATTTGACATCGCCAAAAATGCTGCTAAGTGTTTAGGTTTTCTCCGCCGATGCAAGAAGTTTTTTACCCCTTCTGATCTGGCTATAATTTATAAAGCCTATATTCGTCCAAAACTTGAGTACAATTCCCATATTTGGGCAGGTGCTCCTATAACCCACTTGAGTCTCCTGGACAGAATTCAAAAGAGAGCTCTAAAAATGATAGGTGACCGTTGTCTAACTGAAAATTTTTTATCTCTTGAGCACCGTCGCAAGGTTTCATGTCTCTCATTATTTTATCGCTACTTCCATAAGCAATGCTCTAATGAAATAGCCAGTTGCATTCCTCCCCTCAAACAATTTAACCGTAATACTCGTTCTTTTAGGAATGCTCATCAGTTTACCCTTGAGCCCAATTTCGGACGTACTTTAAAGTACAGAGATTCTTTTTTTAGTCGCACTACACGAATGTGGAATGCTTTACCAGACTCAATATTTCCCACCCATTACAATGTGCAGGCATTCAAAACCAATGTGCATCGGTATCTCCTTTCAAATCCTATCCTCCCTTCCTAATTACTCGCACTGTGTATAATCATTATAAGGGTATTCATATCCCCTTGAGTGCGCGTACAATTTAAAAAAAAAAAAAAAAAACGTCGTCCGCAGAGGCAGTCACTCTGAAACTCTCCGCATCGAGACTAGTTAGGATTTCATTCACCACTAGGTTCCAGAGGAGAGGGGATAGAACACCACCTTGCGGTGTCCCTCTACTAATGAATCGTCTGGCAGAAGAGTTGCCCAGTTTTGAGTTAATTATTCTACTAGTCAGCCTTAAATGAATTAACTCCCGAAGCGAACTCTCTACGTTTAGAGATGTTAGTGCAGATGTGTCCACGTTGTTAAAACCACCTTCAATTTCAAGGAAAGCAACCATAGTGAACTCCCTATGATGGAAGGAATATTCGATGGTGCGTACTAAGGTGTGTAACGCCGTTTCTATCGATTTACCTTAACAGTAGGCATGTTGAGACGAAGACAGAAGTCTTGTATCAATACTTGCCCTTTAATAGATATCAATTAAACTTTCCAAGGTCTTAAGAAGGAATGATGATAGACTTATAGGTCGTAGATCTTTAAGATTGACTTGCGAGCATTTACCTGCTTTGGGTATAAACACAACTGTAACCGATTTCATTTTTTAATATCGAAATAAATAAATTATTCGATTTATAAATAAAATATACAAAATACTCGAACTCGAAGTCAACCAGTTGTTTTGTTGACATTCCAGAAAAATAATTGAGCTGTCAAGTTGACAGTGTAGGGATTAGGAAATTCGGAATAGGGATGCAGAATATATAAAAATGTAGTAGATTCTAAATTAGGAACTTTAGCAACACACTCAGAGAAATTGTGAGAATGTTGCCAAGTTAACAAGTTCAGAGCGTAAGTCATTTGTAAGATGTTAACTAGAAAACTTTCTCTCAGTAGAAAGTAAGAATGAGAAAAACTCACACTATGCAGGAAAAACGTTTTAACTGAAAATATGGTTTTTTTTTATGAGCCTGGGAACAAAGACCTTTGTAGGTATGGGTCAGGAACAAAGGAATAACAGCGAGCTTTCGAGGGTTCCGAGGTACCTGGTTCCATTGTTCAAAAGTCTGGTTAAGTCTTTTACCTTTGGACCATAGCAACGTCAAGTTTACTCAGTTCTTAAAATTAAAATTTTGAAGCTATACATATTTATACATATAAAGAATTTTAAAATCCAAATTGAATTTAAAATTGAAAAAAAGAAAAGAAAAGACGGTATACGTCCATCAAAAATATACCGGAAAGAAAGTTACAAATTATACAAAAAAAGAAAGTGAGGTAAGAAACCGGAAGTAAAAATTTGTAGTTTTTTTTGTTAAAATGATATTTTTTAAAAAACAGGCATTTTCCCTTATTGAATTTGGAAAGCCTAAAATTCCCTCTACTGGTCCTAAGGGACTTGAAGTGGCTTATCGATAACAGGCGACCAGAAAATTAATTGGTGTCTAATTAGCTTTAAACAGGATTACCAGGTTATAAAGTAACCTGGTAGAAAACTAATAAATTACCAATCAACGATTGCCGGATAGAGAAGATAGCTGAATTGGTTAATACGCCGGCCGTTTAGAAGTTCAACGAGCTAGGGTCTCGAGTTCAAATCCAGCTAGCTGCAATTCCATTTGTTTAATATATATAATTTTTAAATTTTCATTGATTAAATTTTTCAAATGTGCAAATTAAAGTAAAAGTGTAAGAAAAATTATAGTGTCGTAATATTAAAAAAAAAAAAGAAAATATAGAAAAACAAACTTAAAGGTTTTAAGACAAAAAAAAATTAAAAGTGTTATATGAAATCCCGCGTGAGGTAAAATAAAACAAATAGATCCATAGCTACAACGACTTCAACGCCGATCAACAAGCAGCAGTGGCCACTTCTTCTTCGTTTTCGGTAAGTCCTTAAACAAATTTTTTTATACTTGAAAATATTGAACTTACGCTAGATTACAACATAATACTTATATAATAATTCATATATCGCGTATTTAAACCCATCCCGAACAATTGAATACGGGACATAGTCTATAATTTTTGGTGCATTTTGTTAAACTTTTACCTTAATTTTTATTTAAATTTATGAAATAAATTTTTCTTTCATTTAAACGAAGCATAAATGATACGTAACTTAAAAACTAAGTAAAAAAAAAATTAATTTTAATAAAATAAATAATGTACATTGTTGAATTTGAAATGAAGTGGTAAGATTTTTATTTATAAAGAGATGAGTGTGATGAATCATAAAAGATGAGAGGTTGATAAGAGACACCAGTATTAAGGGTCGTCTAGGCGAGTATGACGACAAGGAAGGAGGGTAAAGACATATTTCTCGCGTACCTTTTAACAACTATAGGTACATTAGACTGGTATGATTTTTTTTTGTAACGATTAGGAGGTCAAAGAACCACCCCAACCGACGAGCTACAGTGGTACCAGCATACCAGCACCGACTTTATAAGCCTAGCAAAGACGTTACAAAATGGCGCCCATAACGTGTAGCCGCTATCAGCGATAGCGAGGCTAGAGACATTTTTTTGAGCAACATCAAGTTTACATTTTATTTCTTAGTCAATTTTATTAACATTTCTTTTAGCTTACAATAGTAATTTTTTTACAAATTGAAAGGCCAGTTTAATTAAATTTAAATTTTTTGTGAGTCCCGATGACTCGACCCGATACATTTTGGTATCGGTTGCCACCGGAAGTTTGAATTGATATGGCGGTTTCAAAAAAATAAAACACAAGAAGGAACTTAAGATTCGAGTCTTTGATAAATCAAAGATTGGTTTTTACCGAATAAATTAGCCCTTGCTTGGAGATTTTGTTGGAAGTAGACTCTATGAAGCGAAAGCGTCCTCTAAAGTGCTTCCAGCAGAATACTCATCTTAAACTTAACTAGGATAAATCACTTTTGCCAGAGTCATCGCAGATGAAAGGTTCGTCCGTTGGTGTCCTGGAAAAGAGATTTTGTCTGAATATTAATTTTTTTTGTAGTTTCAGATACATACCACTAGAATACTTAAATTTTGTTTTTATTTTGGCTCGTAGAACAATGGTGTCCTTTAAGTCCTTTTAACACATCTTTTATAGTGAAGTCACACTCATCTCTTTACATTTTATGAAAAGTTTCTGAAAAAGAAATCCAAATAATTATCAATTTATAGATAATACTTTTAAAATAAGTTGTTTAATTTAATAATTATTCAAGTGATTAAACTATAATTGGATCGCACAGCGACATTTTGATTATTATTAATTATTTTGATTATTTTGAATTATTTGTATCTTAGGCGATTTGAATGCGAGAACTTCGACTATGCAAGTTATAGATGAGGATATTTTAATTGATTTGCCTTATATCTCATCAATTCGTAACTCTTATGATGAGTGTATTGATAGCAATGGCAAAAAAATCCTCGAACTATTCGAAGGCTTTGGTGGCATTATATTAAATGGTAGAACGAGGGGAGATGAGCATGGTGAATTTACCTTTCTGGGTGCTATGGGTAAATCAGTAAATGATTATTGTTGTTGTTCGGTGGATTTCTTAAAGTTTATAAAAAAGTTTTCTGTTTTACCTTAACCATACTCGGACCATATGCCGCTACATATTGATATCTATTACGAGGAAGCCTCCGATGAAAAGAAAATAACCCTACCTAAAAAACTTTTTTGGCACAAAAATATGTTAAATGCATATCAAATTAAACTGAATCAACGGGTTAATTTGAATGATTGTGAAAGATCTCTAAATATAGACATTCAAACTGACAACATAAAAAATAAAATTCTGGGCTCTTGTGATAACAAAAAAGTATCAAAAAAAAATGACCCAAAAAATGAATGGTTTGATGCTCAATGTTACAATGCTAGGAGGAAGATGTTCAGTTGCCTTAGACTTTACAGAAAACACAAAATTGAAATCTATAAGATAAGATACCACGAAAGTGCCAGAAATTTTAAAAAGCTGTGTAAGGAAAAAAAAACTTTCGCATCAAAATGGCATCCTTAATCAACTTAACTCTGTAAGAAATTCAAAAGATTGGTGGGCTCTAGCCAATACAATCAAGAAGAGGAAGATGTTTGTCGGAACGAACTTATCCGCTGATAGCTTCAAAGTCCATTTTTGTAATTTATTGTGTTCGGACAATACCTTAGATCTGCAATTTCAACAACTTCCATTTGTGTTCAATATTATGTTGGACTCAAGTATAACACTTACAGAAGTATGCCTTGCTCTCAATGAGGTAAAAGAAAATAAGGCTCCAGGTCTAGACCAAATTCCTTTTGAATTTTACAAATACGCTCCCCTTAGTTTTATAAACGAGATTGTCCTCTACTTCAACAACATTTTTGAAACAGAACAAGTTCCAACCTCTTTCCGACAATCATTAACAGTTCCCATTTTTAAAAAAAGGTGACGTTAATGAAGTATCAAACTATCGGGGGCTATCCCTGTCAGATTCGATTTACAAATTGTTTACTAGTGTTTTACTTAATCGCATTAATGAATGGCTAGAAGAAAATAATGTTTTAGATGAATTCCAAGCTGGTTTCCGTAAAGGATACTCAACGGTGGATAACATTTTCAACCTGAGTAGTATTGTGCACTTAAATTTTAAACAAAATAAAAAAGTTTTTACATTTTTCGTTGATTTTAAGTCAGCTTTTGACACTATCCCAAGAAATGCACTTTTCTATAAATTGAGTTGTTTAGGATTGTCAAATAAAATCATAAGAATTTTGAAAGCTCTCTACTCTAACACTGAGTCCACAGTATGGGACGGCTCGTCTTTCTCTGACTTTTTCAGTGTTGGCCAAGGTTTTAAACAAGGTTGTAATTTGAGCCCTATTCTGTTTGCTTTATATTTGAATGATCTCAGCACTGCGCTGCCGGGGGGTGTTGATATATGTGGTACTACAGTAAAAGTTTTACTCTATGCGGATGACCTTGTACTATTGGCACAAAATCCCCAGGACCTACAAAATATGATTGATAAACTCGTGGAGTACTGCACAACATGGAAGTTAATTATCAATCTTTCAAAATCGAAGTGCATGGTTTTTCGAAAGGGTGGTCGTCGCCCTCGTCAACAAAAATGGTATCTCAATGATACCGAATTAGATGAAGTAAATGAATACCAATATCTCGGAGTATTGTTGACTTACAACCTTAAATTCAAGAAACATCTTGAACAAAAATTAGTTAGCTCAAAAAATGCACTTAATTCGGTCTGGTCATCTTTCATTAACGATCAAAACATATATCAAAGCAACAAACTAAAGATCTTTGATGCAGCCTCTCGTTCTATCATGTGCTATGCTGCTCCGGTATGGGGCTACCGTGAACACGATGAAGTTGAAAAATTGCTTCGATATTTTATTAAAAGAATGCTATTCCTGCCAAAAAACACACCAAACTATATGCTTTATTTGGAGACAAATATCAATAAAATGTTTATATTTACACTTAAATTACATTTCGAGTACATATGTAAAGTAATTAACTACCCAAGTCACCGTCTCCCTAAACTACTAGTTGATGAAACAATAAAAGAGGTAACATTCTGGGTAAAAGATTGGATAAAACTGTTCAATGATACTGGAACGGAACTTAATTTTTACACTCAAAACACCAACTGGAATTTGAAACATAATAACGTTATCAAAAAATTAATAAATATTTCTTGGGAAAAAAACGTTGAAATGGCTCACATGTCACAATTTCATGATGTTTATTGCCAACTTCAGTATCCAAAAACATCTGGTTATTTCAATGACAAATTCCAAGCGAAGTCAGTATCTTTGCTCTTTAAGTTAAGAGGCGGGCTTCTTGACATAAATGCACGTGCATTTAAGGACAACACAAATGGAATCTGTTCAGTATGTAACATGGATGAAGTGGAAAATACTTTCCACCTTATAGCAATCTGTCCAATTTATAAAAGAATAAGAAGTTTCTACTTTGGAAAAAATATTTTAAGCAAGGAAGAATTCTTTATGGAAATGAATGGAAAAGACTACAGATCTCTCTATTTATATCTTACTGAAGTATTAAAATACAGAAATTTAATCAATAATGAATACCATTGATGTTTATTTATTTTCCTTTTTTCTTTTTATATAATATATACCTATCTACCATAAAAAAATGAAGGAAATTAATATTAATAATAAATAAGATAAAATAATATTAATAAATAATAAGAATAATACATACATTAAAAATGCATTTCAAACAAGAATTAGCCAATCTGACAGACAACTTTATAGTTATTGTCATAATATTTTATGTCTATATAAATTATAATTTTGAGTTCAATTGTATACCTATATCTATTTACTATTATTATAGCGCTTTTGTAACTTACTTTTTTGATAATAATAAAATACGATTACTTACTTACTTACTTATTTTGAATTTTAATAAGTTTTGCAAGCCTGCTGGAGAGAACAATAAATTTTGAAAAATAGAGTCGAGGTTTTTTTTTTTGAATTAGCATTTAAAATTGAATTTTTCTTTTTGGAAAACTAGAGGCTCAATAGCATGAGCCAGAAAAATCCCAGAACAAGTGTAGCTAGTAGTTGGAATAATCTTCGAGCTATATCGGAAGCAACTTTCGAGGATTTTGTGAGGCGGTTAAATACTACTATTGACCGATTCAATTAGACCATTCTTTAGATTTTTCGCGGGAGTTGAATACGATAATCGTCGATAATAGTCCAGAAATTTCAAATAATAGGGAATCGGTCCAAGGGGTAGTGAATGAAGGCGCTAATCAAGAAAACAGTGCCTTACAGGATAATGACAATCTTAGTAGACTGCAAGAAGAAAATATAGATAGGGCCCGCACGATGGATCAAGAAGACCTACTCGATAGGATAGATAGAAGTTTGCTGGACAATCAAATGCGAGTTTTCCAGCAGATGAAAGAATTTATGGAAAGTGTCAATAAACGTTTAGAGAGTTTCGAGAGATCTCATAATGTACAAGGTACTACAGGCGCACCGATAAGCGGTTCTTCGTCTCACGAGAGACAGACCAGTAGATCGCCGTTAGAAACCCAATTTGCTAATTTGTCTGTGAGCAATTCCAATGCCCTAGACAAATGTCGTCTAGATCGCTGGAATATCCAATACGATGGGTCTTCAAACATTGGAGAATTCCTATTTAAAGTTAAACGCATGCAAAAGTCTTCGGGGTATTCAGACGAGCAAATCGTTGCAAATTTGCATGTTCTCTTAAAGGACAACGCAAATAAATGGTATTGGAGATATTTGAAAAAAAAATAATGAAGCTAATTTGGAGGAAGTCAAGGCAGAGATGCATAGGGAGTTTGGTCGACCTGAGGGTGACGTCGACATTTACATGCGACTACTCACTCGGAAGCAAGGCTTTAAGGAATCTTTCGACGAGTATTACAACGCGGTCGTCACAATCAATGATCGTATGAAAGAGCTGTTTGACAGCAAAAAGTTGTTAGATGTGCTCAGAAATAACGCGAAGGATAAGCTTGGGGAAATTTTGTTGTCTTCGGATGTCAAAACTTTGGAGCAACTAAGGTTAAAAGCTAGACAGGTAGAAAAATTCCTAGCCAAAAGATGTCCCAAGACAGTACACGAGGTAGTCTTGGAAGAAGACGATAAGTCGGAAGTTAGCAATGAAGAAATGCCCGCTATCCTTCACGGAAACCGATCAAGCAGCACTTTTTGCTGTTGGAACTGTGACGATAAAGGGCATTCCTTTTATAACTGTCCTTCTCATACGAGGAACTTATTTTGTTTCCTTTGCGGGGCTAAGGGAGTTTCCACTCCTGAGTGCAACAATAAGCACTCGGAAAACTTTCGTCGGGACGAAAAAAAGGGCGGGGAGAGTCGTCCCACGAAAAGTTTTGCAGGCCCTTCCAAACAATAAATAATAATAATGGTATACTCACTGAAAAAGAGTCGCATTCCAAGCAACACCAAGGAAAAGACGGCGGCGTCAGTGAGCCATCCATAATAACTTCAAACACAGATTCTGTCCAAACTTTAAACAAATTTGAAAATCAAGAAATTCCTAGCCATCCAGTTCTCCATTTCTCACATAAATCTTTGCATGAACGAAAATTAAATTATGCAAAAAATAAATAAAAATAAATTGGGTGGCGCAACAGTCCGTTGAGAACTAGGGCCTAGTGACTTACAACTCTCAACCATTCCTGTGTGCGAGTACTGTTGTCAGGGATGGAGAGGACCTACAGTTTAACGCCGAATCCGAACGGCTAATTTGAGAAAGCACTTTTCATGACAAGAATTACTCTTGGAGAATTTGTCAATTCCTCGCAAGAGGCAGTACCCGTGAAAAAAGTTAGGTGGCATAGGCAGGGATCGAACCCAAGACCTCTGGCACGACAGTCCAACGCACTAACCATCATGCCACGGGTACTACAATTATGCAAAAGTCAGAGCTAAAATCTTTGGAAAGAAAGAAACTTTAGTGAGCAAAAAAATTCAAAAGTGTAGAGACCGATACAAGAATCGTAAGACTTACCGTAAATTGATTGTAGAATCAATAATTTCGTTAGAAGGCGATGGTAGGATGTACGTTAACGTACTTCTTAACGAAGAACCTAACTTCGCTCTATTAGACAGCGGTGCATCAATTTCAGCTTTGGGCAAAGATTGTTGGGACTTAGTTGAAAGAATTGGGGCCAAGGTTAAGCCTTATAGAAATCATGTCCGCACAGCTGATGGTAGTTCACACGACATTGTCGGGTATTGTGATATTGTCACCAAATACAATGGTATTATGAAAACTCTTTGCTTTTATTTAATCCCGAACTTAACCCAAAACGTCTACTTGGGAATGAATTTTTGGCGAGAGTTCAACTTAGTTCCTCAAATCAATGAAATCGCCTGTGATGCTCAAGATCAAGAGAAGGAATCCGACTTCAAAGAAGAAGCAGAGTTGGTTGAGTTATCTGCGGAACAAAGAGCTAGATTAGAAGCGGTTAAAAGAATGTTTCCCAACTTTGTTGAGTTAGGTTTAGGAAAAACTCACCTAGGTCTTCACGTTGTCGATACAGGGGATGGAACGCCAATCAAGTCCCGGCATTACCCTTTGTCTCCGGTTCGGCAAGAAGAAGTATACAAAGAGTTAGATCGCATGCTTGAATTAGACGTTATCGAGGAGAGTAACTCTCCGTGGTGTTGCCCATTGGTTTTGGTTAGGAAGCCCAGCAAAGTTCGTCTATGTCTCGACTTTCGGAAAGTTAATGCGGTGACAGTTAAGGATGCCTACCCGATGCCACACGTAGACGGTCTTTTAAGTCGCATCAAGGATACACACTTTATCTCAGGTATAGATCTCAAGGACGCGTATTGGCAAATTCCTTTGGAGGAACAATCACGACCAAAAACAGCTTTTGCGGTTCCCGGTAGACCACTCTACCAATTTAAGGTTATGCCATTTGGTCTAAGCAATGCTGCACAAACCTTATGCCGCACTCTCAACAAGGTCTTGCCATCGCGCCTGAGAGAAAATGTGTTCCTATACCTCGATGACCTCTTAATATGTACCGCTGACTTCGCTGACAGAGGGAATCGGTGGAGTTCTTTTTCAACTTGATGAGAGTCAGAATGAACGGCCGATCGCGTTCATGTCTAAGAAACTCAACAAAGCTCAAAAAAATTACACAGTGACTGAATTAGAATGCCTTGCTGCAATCTTGAGCATAAGGAAGTTTCGTGCCTATGTTGAGGGATCACCTTTCAAAGTGATTACCGATCACACAAGCCTTAAGTGGCTCATGTCACTCAAAGATTTGAGTGGAAGGTTAGCACGGTGGAGCCTTGAACTACAAGGGTTTGACTTCTCGATCGAGCACAGAAAGGGTTCACTCAATGTAGTACCTGACGCCTTGTCGCGAGTAGACATGGAAGGCATACTGATTCAGCCATCCGAAGTAAGCTGTGAAGAAATCTCAGCAAATGTAATAGGAGAGGAAGTAGACTTGAACGCTGACGATTTTGACTCGGAGCAATATTCTAAGTTGAGAAAGAACATCACCGATAACCAAGAGTCCTTACCGGACCTAGCTGTTTCGGGCAAGTATGTATATAGGCGCGTTCGGTTTAGAACGGGAGAATGGGGAGAATAGGATTCCCGGTGGAAGCTTTGGCTCCCGGATTCCTTAACTAAACAGGTCATACAGATGTCGCATGAAACTAAATTAACTTTGCATAGTGGGTTTAGTAAAACGTACGCACGAATTCGTGACAAGTACTATTGGCCAAAAATGATTTTGGACATAAAAAGATATGTCAATGAATGTTACCTTTGTAAAACTGTAAAAGCTCCCAATGTAACTCTTCGTGCTCCAATCCAGAACCAGACTATAACCGAAAGGCCAATGCAGAGGTTATTTATAGATCTCTTAGGCCCTTATCCAAGGACAAAACGAGGGAATATTTACATACTGATAGTGTTGGACCACTTTACAAAATTTGTCTTTTTGACGGCTTTGTCAGTAGCTACGTCGGCTAAAATAATTAAGTTTTTAGAAGGCGATGTCTTCCATCAGTTTGGAACGCCCGAAATATTGCATTCTGACAACGGCCGACAGTTTGTTTCTAAAGAATTCACAAATTTCTTGAACGCTTATGGGGTCAAACACCAGAAAACCGCTTTGTATTCACCGCAAGCTAATAACTCGGAAAGAGTGAATAGAAATATCCTCAGTAAACTAAGGATACTCATTTCCAAGGAGCAGAATGACTGGGACTTACAATTGTAAAGCATAGCGTGTGCATTAAGGTCAGACGTGCATGATTCAATTGGGTGTCAACCATATTTTGCACTTTTTAATCAAAATATGATTACGCACGCCTCGACTTATAAAATTCTAAGGAATTTAAATTCCTTAAACGATCAGGATACAATGTATTTACCAAAAGAAGCCAGAGTAAGTCTAGCACATCAAAAAATTAAAACTAATTTAGATAAAGCACATTTAAAAACCAAAAATACATACAATTTACGAGCAAAGCCGGTCCTGTTTAAGGTCGGGCAAGAAGTGTTCCACCGCAACTTTGCTCAAAGCAAATTTGTGCAAGGCATCAATGCTAAATTGTTGCCCAAATTTCTGAAATCCAGAGTTAGAAGAATCGTTGGTTCGTGTATGTATGAACTTGAAACCCGAGAAGGAAAACCCATAGGGATTTTTCATTCTAAAGATATCCGACGATAACCTGAAAAGAAAAAGAAAACAAACTTTTCACAAAGAATGTCTTATCATTTTATTATATAACAAAATACTTATCTGATAGTAGCCCGGCATGAGATTTCAGGGAGTTAGGTACGGCTCCCACGTTAATTCTAATTTAGGCATTGGTCAATGACAAAAAAACACGGCGACCGAGTTTGCGTTAGAGAATGATGTAGTTCCAAACTATTTGCTAGCCGCACTTGAATGTTATTATGCCATATATTGAACACAAAGTTTGCACAGAAAAGAAACACTCGTGGGTTCGTATGCATAGTTTCCAACAGTTGACAGTGTAGGGATTAGGAAATTCGGAATAGGGATGCAGAATATATAAAAATGTAGTAGATTCTAAATTAGGAACTTTAGCAACACACTCAGAGAAATTGTGAGAATGTTGCCAAGCTAACAATTTCAGAGCGTAAGTCATTTGTAAGATGTTAACTAGAAAACTTTCTCTCAGTAGAAAGTAAGAATGAGAAAAACTCACACTATGCAGGAAAAACGTTTTAACTGAAAATATGGTTTTTTTTTTATGAGCCTGGGAACAAAGACCTTTGTAGGTATGGGTCAGGAACAAAGGAATAACAGCGAGCTTTCGAGGGTTCCGAGGTACCTGGTTCCATTGTTCAAAAGTCTGGTTAAGTCTTTTACCTTTGGACCATAGCAACGTCAAGTTTACTCAGTTCTTAAAATTAAAATTTTGAAGCTATACATATTTATACATATAAAGAATTTTTAAATCCAAATTGAATTTAAAATTGAAAAAAAGAAAAGAAAAGACGGTATACGTCCATCAAAAATATACCGGAAAGAAAGTTACAAATTATACAAAAAAAGAAAGTGAGGTAAGAAACCGGAAGTGAAAATTTGTAGTTTTTTTGTTAAAATGATATTTTTTAAAAAACAGGCATTTTCCCTTATTAAATTTGGAAAGCCTAAAATTCCCTCTACTGGTCCTAAGGGACTTGAAGTGGCTTATCGATAACAGGCGACCAGAAAATTAATTGGTGTCTAATTAGCTTTAAACAGGATTACCAGGTTATTAAGTAACCTGGTAGAAAACTAATAAATTACCAATCAACGATTGCCGGATAGAGAAGATAGCTGAATTGGTTAATACGCCGGCCGTTTAGAAGTTCAACGAGCTAGGGTCTGGAGTTCAAATCCAGCTAGCTGCAATTCCATTTGTTTAATATATATAATTTTTAAATTTTCATTGATTAAATTTTTCAAATATGCAAATTAAAGTAAAAGTGTAAGAAAAATTATAGTGTCGTAATATTTAAAAAAAAAAGAAAATATAGAAAAACAAACTTAAAGGTTTTAAGACAAAAAAAAATTAAAAGTGTTATATGAAATCCCGCGTGAGGTAAAATAAAACAAATAGATCCATAGCTACAACGACTTCAACGCCGATCAACAAGCAGCAGTGGCCACTTCTTCTTCGTTTTCGGTAAGTCCTTAAACAAATTTTTTTATACTTGAAAATATTGAACTTACGCTAGATTACAACATAATACTTATATAATAATTCATATATCGCGTATTTAAACCCATCCCGAACAATTGAATACGGGACATAGTCTATAATTTTTGGTGCATTTTGTTAAACTTTTACCTTAATTTTTATTTAAATTTATGAAATAAATTTTTCTTTCATTTAAACGAAGCATAAATGATACGTAACGTAAAAACTAAGGAAAAAAAATTAATTTTAATAAAATAAATAATGTACATTGTTGAATTTGAAATGAAGTGGTAAGATTTTTATTTATAAAGAGATGAGTGTGATGAATCATAAAAGATGAGAGGTTGATAAGAGACACCAGTATTAAGGGTCGTCTAGGCGAGTATGACGACAAGGAAGGAGGGTAAAGACATATTTCTCGCGTACCTTTTAACAACTTTAGGTACATTAGACTGGTATGATTTTTTTTTGTAACGATTAGGAGGTCAAAGAACCACCCCAACCGACGAGCTACAGTGGTACCAGCATACCAGCACCGACTTTATAAGCCTAGCAAAGACGTTACAAAATGGCGCCCATAACGTGTAGCCGCTATCAGCGATAGCGAGGCTAGAGACATTTTTTTGAGCAACATCAAGCTTACATTTTATTTCTTAGTCAATTTTATTAACATTTCTTTTAGCTTACAATAGTAATTTTTTTACAAATTGAAAGGCCAGTTTAATTAAATTTAAATTTTTTGTGAGTCCCGATGACTCGAAAGTACATTTTGGTATCGGTTGCCACCGGAAGTTTGAATTGATATGGCGGTTTCAAAAAAATAAAACACAAGAAGGAACTTAAGGTTCGAGTCTTTGATAAATCAAAGATTGGTTTTTACCGAATAAATTAGCCCTTGCTTGGAGATTTTGTTGGAAGTAGACTCTAGGAAGCGAAAGCGTCCTCTAAAGTGCTTCCAGCAGAATACTCATCTTAAACTTAACTAGGATAAATCACTTTTGCCAGAGTCATCGCAGATGAAAGGTTCGTCCGTTGGTGTCCTGGAAAAGAGATTTTGTCTGAATATTAATTTTTTTTGTAGTTTCAGATACATACCACTAGAATACTTAAATTTTGTTTTTATTTTGGCTCGTAGAACAATGGTGTCCTTTAAGTCCTTTTAACACATCTTTTATAGTGAAGTCACACTCATCTCTTTACATTTTATGAAAAGTTTCTGAAAAAGAAATCCAAATAATTATCAATTTATAGATAATACTTTTAAAATAAGTTGTTTAATTTAATAATTATTCAAGTGATTAAACTATAATTGGATCGCACAGCGACATTTTGATTATTATTAATTATTTTGAATTTTAATAAGTTTTGCAAGCCTGCTGGAGAGAACAATAAATTTTGAAAAATAGAGTCGAGTTTTTTTTTTTGAATTAGCATTTAAAATTGAATTTTTCTTTTTGGAAAACTAGAGGCTCAATAGCATGAGCCAGAAAAATCCCAGAACAAGTGTAGCTAGTAGTTGGAATAATCTTCGAGCTATATCGGAAGCAACTTTCGAGGATTTTGTGAGGCGGTTAAATACTACTATTGACCGATTCAATTAGACCATTCTTTAGATTTTTCGCGGGAGTTGAATACGATAATCGTCGATAATAGTCCAGAAATTTCAAATAATAGGGAATCGGTCCAAGGGGTAGTGAATGAAGGCGCTAATCAAGAAAACAATGCCTAACAGGATAATGACAATCTTAGTAGACTGCAAGAAGAAAATATAGATAGGGCCCGCACGATGGATCAAGAAGACCTACTCGATAGGATAGATAGAAGTTTGCTGGACAATCAAATGCGAGTTTTCCAGCAGATGAAAGAATTTATGGAAAGTGTCAATAAACGTTTAGAGAGTTTCGAGAGATCTCATAATGTACAAGGTACTACAGGCGCACCGATAAGCGGTTCTTCGTCTCACGAGAGACAGACCAGTAGATCGCCGTTAGAAACCCAATTTGCTAATTTGTCTGTGAGCAATTCCAATGCCCTAGACAAATGTCGTCTAGATCGCTGGAATATCCAATACGATGGGTCTTCAAACATTGGAGAATTCCTATTTAAAATTAAACGCATGCAAAAGTCTTCGGGGTATTCAGACGAGCAAATCGTTGCAAATTTGCATGTTCTCTTAAAGGACAACGCAAATAAATGGTATTGGAGATATTTGAAAAAAAAATAATGAAGCTAATTTGGAGGAAGTCAAGGCAGAGATGCATAGGGAGTTTGGTCGACCTGAGGGTGACGTCGACATTTACATGCGACTACTCACTCGGAAGCAAGGCTTTAAGGAATCTTTCGACGAGTATTACAACGCGGTCGTCACAATCAATGATCGTATGAAAGAGCCGTTTGACAGCAAAAAGTTGTTAGATGTGCTCAGAAATAACGCGAAGGATAAGCTTGGGGAAATTTTGTTGTCTTCGGATGTCAAAACTTTGGAGCAACTAAGGTTAAAAGCTAGACAGGTAGAAAAATTCCTAGCCAAAAGATGTCCCAAGACAGTACACGAGGTAGTCTTGGAAGAAGACGATAAGTCGGAAGTTAGCAATGAAGAAATGCCCGCTATCCTTCACGGAAACCGATCAAGCAGCACTTTTTGCTGTTGGAACTGTAACGATAAAGGGCATTCCTTTTATAACTGTCCTTCTCATACGAGGAACTTATTTTGTTTCCTTTGCGGGGCTAAGGGAGTTTCCACTCCTGAGTGCAACAATAAGCACTCGGAAAACTTTCGTCGGGACGAAAAAAAGGGCGGGGAGAGTCGTCCCACGAAAAGTTTTGCAGGCCCTTCCAAACAATAAATAATAATAATGGTATACTCACTGAAAAAGAGTCGCATTCCAAGCAACACCAAGGAAAAGACGGCGGCGTCAGTGAGCCATCCATAATAACTTCAAACACAGATTCTGTCCAAACTTTAAACAAATTTGAAAATCAAGAAATTCCTAGCCATCCAGTTCTCCATTTCTCACATAAATCTTTGCATGAACGAAAATTAAATTATGCAAAAGTCAGAGCTAAAATCTTTGGAAAGAAAGAAACTTTAGTGAGCAAAAAAATTCAAAAGTGTAGAGACCGATACAAGAATCGTAAGACTTACCGTAAATTGATTGTAGAATCAATAATTTCGTTAGAAGGCGATGGTAGGATGTACGTTAACGTACTTCTTAACGAAGAACCTAACTTCGCTCTATTAGACAGCGGTGCATCAATTTCAGCTTTGGGCAAAGATTGTTGGGACTTAGTTGAAAGAATTGGGGCCAAGGTTAAGCCTTATAGAAATCATGTCCGCACAGCTGATGGTAATTCACACGACATTGTCGGGTATTGTGATATTGTCACCAAATACAATGGTATTATGAAAACTCTTTGCTTTTATTTAATCCCGAACTTAACCCAAAACGTCTACTTGGGAATGAATTTTTGGCGAGAGTTCAACTTAGTTCCTCAAATCAATGAAATCGCCTGTGATGCTCAAGATCAAGAGAAGGAATCCGACTTCAAAGAAGAAGCAGAGTTGGTTGAGTTATCTGCGGAACAAAGAGCTAGATTAGAAGCGGTTAAAAGAATGTTTCCCAACTTTGTTGAGTTAGGTTTAGGAAAAACTCACCTAGGTCTTCACGTTGTCGATACAGGGGATGGAACGCCAATCAAGTCCCGGCATTACCCTTTGTCTCCGGTTCGGCAAGAAGAAGTATACAAAGAGTTAGATCGCATGCTTGAATTAGACGTTATCGAGGAGAGTAACTCTCCATGGTGTTGCCCATTGGTTTTGGTTAGGAAGCCCAGCAAAGTTCGTCTATGTCTCGACTTTAGGAAAGTTAATGCGGTGACAGTTAAGGATGCCTACCCGATGCCACACGTAGACGGTCTTTTAAGTCGCATCAAGGATACACACTTTATCTCAGGTATAGATCTCAAGGACGCGTATTGGCAAATTCCTTTGGAGGAACAATCACGACCAAAAACAGCTTTTGCGGTTCCCGGTAGACCACTCTACCAATTTAAGGTTATGCCATTTGGTCTAAGCAATGCTGCACAAACCTTATGCCGCACTCTCAACAAGGTCTTGCCATCGCGCCTGAGAGAAAATGTGTTCCTATACCTCGATGACCTCTTAATATGTACCGCTGACTTCGCTGACAGAGGGAATCGGTGGAGTTCTTTTTCAACTTGATGAGAGTCAGAATGAACGGCCGATCGCGTTCATGTCTAAGAAACTCAACAAAGCTCAAAAAAATTACACAGTGACTGAATTAGAATGCCTTGCTGCAATCTTGAGCATAAGGAAGTTTCGTGCCTATGTTGAGGGATCACCTTTCAAAGTGATTACCGATCACACAAGCCTTAAGTGGCTCATGTCACTCAAAGATTTGAGTGGAAGGTTCGACTTCTCGATCGAGCACAGAAAGGGTTCACTCAATGTAGTACCTGACGCCTTGTCGCGAGTAGACATGGAAGGCATACTGATTCAGCCATCCGAAGTAAGCTGTGAAGAAATCTCAGCAAATGTAATAGGAGAGGAAGTAGACTTGGACGCTGACGATTTTGACTCGGAGCAATATTCTAAGTTGAGAAAGAACATCACCGATAACCAAGAGTCTTTACCGGACCTAGCTGTTTCGGGCAAGTATGTATATAGGCGCGTTCGGTTTAGAACGGGAGAATGGGGAGAAGAGGATTCCCGGTGGAAGCTTTGGCTCCCGGATTCCTTAACTAAACAGGTCATACAGATGTCGCATGAAACTAAATTAACTTTGCATAGTGGGTTTAGTAAAACGTACGCACGAATTCGTGACAAGTACTATTGGCCAAAAATGATTTTGGACATAAAAAGATATGTCAATGAATGTTACCTTTGTAAAACTGTAAAAGCTCCCAATGTAACTCTTCGTGCTCCAATCCAGAACCAGACTATAACCGAAAGGCCAATGCAGAGGTTATTTATAGATCTCTTAGGCCCTTATCCAAGGACAAAACGAGGGAATATTTACATACTGATAGTGTTGGACCACTTTACAAAATTTGTCTTTTTGACGGCTTTGTCAGTAGCTACGTCGGCTAAAATAATTAAGTTTTTAGAAGGCGATGTCTTCCATCAGTTTGGAACGCATGAAATATTGCATTCTGACAACGGCCGACAGTTTGTTTCTAAAGAATTCACAAATTTCTTGAACGCTTATGGGGTCAAACACCAGAAAACCGCTTTGTATTCACCGCAAGCTAATAACTCGGAAAGAGTGAATAGAAATATCCTCAGTAAACTAAGGATACTCATTTCCAAGGAGCAGAATGACTGGGACTTACAATTGTAAAGCATAGCGTGTGCATTAAGGTCAGACGTGCATGATTCAATTGGGTGTCAACCATATTTTGCACTTTTTAATCAAAATATGATTACGCACGCCTCGACTTATAAAATTCTAAGGAATTTAAATTCCTTAAACGATCAGGATACAATGTATTTACCAAAAGAAGCCAGAGTAAGTCTAGCACATCAAAAAATTAAAACTAATTTAGATAAAGCACATTTAAAAACCAAAAATACATACAATTTACGAGCAAAGCCGGTCCTGTTTAAGGTCGGGCAAGAAGTGTTCCACCGCAACTTTGCTCAAAGCAAATTTGTGCAAGGCATCAATGCTAAATTGTTGCCCAAATTTCTGAAATCCAGAGTTAGAAGAATCGTTGGTTCGTGTATGTATGAACTTGAAACCCGAGAAGGAAAACCCATAGGGATTTTTCATTCTAAAGATATCCGACGATAACCTGAAAAGAAAAAGAAAACAAACTTTTCACAAAGAATGTCTTATCATTTTATTATATAACAAAATACTTATCTGATAGTAGCCCGGCATGAGATTTCAGGGAGTTAGGTACGGCTCCCACGTTAATTCTAATTTAGGCATTGGTCAATGACAAAAAAACACGGCGACCGAGTTTGCGTTAGAGAATGATGTAGTTCCAAACTATTTGCTCGCCGCACTTGAATGTTATTATGCCATATATTGAACACAAAGTTTGCACAGAAAAGAAACACTCGTGGGTTCGTATGCATAGTTTCCAACAGTTGACAGTGTAGGGATTAGGAAATTCGGAATAGGGATGCAGAGTATATAAAAATGTAGTAGATTCTAAATTAGGAACTTTAGCAACACACTCAGAGAAATTGTGAGAATGTTGCCAAGCTAACAATTTCAGAGCATAAGTCATTTGTAAGATGTTAACTAGAAAACTTTCTCTCAGTAGAAAGTTAGAATGAGAAAAACTCACACTATGCAGGAAAAACGTTTTAACTGAAAATATGGTTTTTTTTTATGAGCCTGGGAACAAAGACCTTTGTAGGTATGGGTCAGGAACAAAGGAATAACAGCGAGCTTTCGAGGGTTCCGAGGTACCTGGTTCCATTGTTCAAAAGTCTGGTTAAGTCTTTTACCTTTGGACCATAGCAACGTCAAGTTTACTCAGTTCTTAAAATTAAAATTTTGAAGCTATACATATTTATACATATAAAGAATTTTAAAATCCAAATTGAATTTAAAATTGAAAAAAAGAAAAGAAAAGACGGTATACGTCCATAAAAAATATACCGGAAAGAAAGTTACAAATTATACAAAAAAAAGAAAGTGAGGTAAGAAACCGGAAGTGAAAATTTGTAGTTTTTTTGTTAAAATGATATTTTTTAAAAAACAGGCATTTTCCCTTATTAAATTTGGAAAGCCTAAAATTCCCTCTACTGGTCCTAAGGGATTTGAAGTGGCTTATCGATAACAGGCGACCAGAAAATTAATTGGTGTCTAATTAGCTTTAAACAGGATTACCAGGTTATTAAGTAACCTGGTAGAAAACTAATAAATTACCAATCAACGATTGCCGGATAGAGAAGATAGCTGAATTGGTTAATACGCCGGCCGTCCGAGCAAACGGGACCAAGTCCCTTGTTAGTGACGAAGGTTGAGCTTCAGCTCATCTTCAACTCAATAAAAAATAAAAAGTCAGCAGGTGTCGATGGTATATCCAACGTTGTACTAAGACATTTACCGATGGAGGCAATTGACATTTACACCACACTTTTCAATAATGCACTGAATAATGCATATTATCCAGTGCATGGGAAGACCGCTGTGGTTCATCCTCTCCCGAAAAAGGGAAAGGACAACTCCAACCCGTCAAATCTTCGGTCGATAAGTCTTCTTCCAAGTATCAGCAAAGTTTTCGAAAAGATCATCAACAGGGCTCTGACTAAGTGGGCTGCGGACAACAAAATAATTCCGGATAAACAGTTCGGGTTCAAGGCGGGTCATGACACAATTCATGCTGCGTCTAAACTCGTTTCTGATATCCAATGGAATAAATCAAAACAACAATGCACAGGTGCTGTTCTGGTTGATTTGGAAAAGGCCTTTGACACCGTATGGTTAGAGGGTCTTTACCTAAAACTGAGCAGGCTTGGCATAAGCAAGCCATTGTTGTATATACTTTATGATATGCTTAACGGTAGAAAGTTTGTTGTCAAAAGTGGCAATGTAACTTCTACCACAACATTCTTAATTAAAAATGGTCTTCAACAGGGAGCGGTGAATTCGCCGATTCTCTTCAGCATTTACACCAGCGATCTGATAGGTAGTCTTACAAAGGCAATTGCGTACGCCGACGATCTTATTGCGTACAGAACGGCCCGAAAGGTTGAGGTTATTAGAATTCTCTTGCAGCGTGATTTCGACAAGATTCAGCGATATTGCGACGACTGGAAACTGAAAATAAATGTCCAGAAGTCGGAGACAATTCTGTTCCGGACTCCGTTGGCTGGGGCCACGAGGGATACATGCAAGAATTGGCGCAAGATGGTCATCGTTGATCTTCACGGGCAGCGATTAGCGAGCAAAAGTGTAGTGAAGTACCTCGGTATCTGGTTAGATCAGTATTTATATTTCGACAGACATATAAATGCTGCTCTGACCAGGGCCAGAGGAGCCTTCGCTCTGACGAAACGGCTGTTTTTTAGCAGTCGGCTTGACTCCAGAGTGAAGGTAATTTGCTACATGGCCCTCATACGGCCGATGATCGTTTATGGTTGTCCTGTGTGGTTCAACGTTGCCCCTTCCCAGATGGAGAAGTTTCGGGTGTTCGAGCGGCAGTGTTTACGACGCTGTACCGGCTTATATCGAACAGCCGAATCTTCTTACGTGCATTACTACTCCAACGAGGTCCTATACAACGGGGCACGAATCAACAGAATTGACAATTTCGTGATAAAACTCGTTCGAGGTCACATTTCAAGAGCTATGCCTTCGACCAACAATTTAATTTTCGGGGCGTTCTACCCGAACGACGAATATTTTGAAAGTGCACGCTTGAGCGGCTTCATTCCACCAGAGGCATTCCTCTTTTTAGACAGATGCGGTCTGATACAGGATAGATTGGCAGTTCCGCTAATCTACCACGTCAGACGACGAACCGTGGATAGGCGACTCCTGTACAATCGGGACGTCGTGGCACAAGGCGGAGCAGAGCTCCTTCGGTTCAGTAGGGCTGTGTCCGAACGGGACCGAACTGATAGGGTGAAGCAGGAGAACCAGTTTTGGTGGCTTCAATCGGCACTTGATAGTGGGTAGTCGGGATGGGGTTTTAAGCCTTGGCCGGCTTACATACTTGTTTTATAGTTTAGGGTTTAGTTTTAAGTAGAATAGGCATGGTGGCACAAAAAAAAATACAAAATACAAAAAAAAAAATATACACAAAAAATACAGAAAAAAAAAAAAAAACAAAAAAAAATACAAAAAAAAACAAAAAAAAGAAATAATAAAAACATTAAAATAAAAAAAAAAAAACAGAAAAATATGATAAACAAAAAACGTTAGATAGTTAGATTTGCTGCTGTGGTTGTTCTAGTTTTAAGTAGTTTATAGGTAGAATAGGTAGTTTTAGTTAGCTTTAAGTTTTATATTAAGGACCTTATTTTAAGTAGTTTTTAAGTAAAATAAAAAAGGATATTGATATTAGTTTTTTTGAAATTTTCTAATGAATAAAAAAATAAATAAAATGAATTAAAGTTAAATAGATCTTAGGGCCGAAAGGCATTAGCATTAAGTATTATTGTTTAACTTAGAGTGTCCGTATGGGACCAGTAAGTTAGTTGTAAGTTATGGTTAATTTAGGCTAGTTTTATGAATTTTTGTCTAGCTTTAAGATAGTCTTAAGAATGAATTAATAAAAATGAATTTACAAAAAAAAAAAAAAAAAATACGCCGGCCGTTTAGAAGTTCAACGAGCTAGGGTCTCGAGTTCAAATCCAGCTAGCTGCAATTCCATTTGTTTAATATATATAATTTTTAAATTTTCATTGATTAAATTTTTCAAATGTGCAAATTAAAGTAAAAGTGTAAGAAAAATTATAGTGTCGTAATATTAAAAAAAAAAAAGAAAATATAGAAAAACAAACTTAAAGGTTTTAAGACAAAAAAAAATTAAAAGTGTTATATGAAATCCCGCGTGAGGTAAAATAAAACAAATAGATCCATAGCTACAACGACTTCAACGCCGATCAACAAGCAGCAGTGGCCACTTCTTCTTCGTTTTCGGTAAGTCCTTAAACAAATTTTTTTATACTTGAAAATATTGAACTTACGCTAGATTACAACATAATACTTATATAATAATTCATATATCGCGTATTTAAACCCATCCCGAACAATTGAATACGGGACATAGTCTATAATTTTTGGTGCATTTTGTTAAACTTTTACCTTAATTTTTATTTAAATTTATAAAATAAATTTTTCTTTCATTTAAACGAAGCATAAATGATACGTAACGTAAAAACTAAGGAAAAAAAATTAATTTTAATAAAATAAATAATGTACATTGTTGAATTTGAAATGAAGTGGTAAGATTTTTATTTATAAAGAGATGAATGTGATGAATCATAAAAGATGAGAGGTTGATAAGAGACACCAGTATTAAGGGTCGTCTAGGCGAGTATGACGACAAGGAAGGAGGGTAAAGACATATTTCTCGCGTACCTTTTAACAACTTTAGGTACATTAGACTGGTATGATTTTTTTTTGTAACGATTAGGAGGTCAAAGAACCACCCCAACCGAGCTACAGTGGTACCAGCATACCAGCACCGACTTTATAAGCCTAGCAAAGACGTTACAAAATGGCGCCCATAACGTGTAGCCGCTATCAGCGATAGCGAGGCTAGAGACATTTTTTTGAGCAACATCAAGCTTACATTTTATTTCTTAGTCAATTTTATTAACATTTCTTTTAGCTTACAATAGTAATTTTTTTACAAATTGAAAGGCCAGTTTAATTAAATTTAAATTTTTTGTGAGTCCCGATGACTCGAAAGTACATTTTGGTATCGGTTGCCACCGGAAGTTTGAATTGATATGGCGGTTTCAAAAAAATAAAACACAAGAAGGAACTTAAGGTTCGAGTCTTTGATAAATCAAAGATTGTTTTTTACCGAATAAATTAGCCCTTGCTTGGAGATTTTGTTGGAAGTAGACTCTAGGAAGCGAAAGCGTCCTCTAAAGTGCTTCCAGCAGAATACTCATCTTAAACTTAACTAGGATAAATCATTTTTGCCAGAGTCATCGCAGATGAAAGGTTCGTCCGTTGGTGTCCTGGAAAAGAGATTTTGTCTGAATATTAATTTTTTTTGTAGTTTCAGATACATACCACTAGAATACTTAAATTTTGTTTTTATTTTGGCTCGTAGAACAATGGTGTCCTTTAAGTCCTTTTAACATATCTTTTATAGTGAAGTCACACTCATCTCTTTACATTTTATGAAAAGTTTCTGAAAAAGAAATCCAAATAATTATCAATTTATAGATAATACTTTTAAAATAAGTTGTTTAATTTAATAATTATTCAAGTGATTAAACTATAATTGGATCGCACAGCGACATTTTGATTATTATTAATTATTTTGATTATTTTGAATTTTAATAAGTTTTGCAAGCCTGCTGGAGAGAACAATAAATTTTGAAAAATAGAGTCGAGTTTTTTTTTTTTGAATTAGCATTTAAAATTGAATTTTTCTTTTTGGAAAACTAGAGGCTCAATAGCATGAGCCAGAAAAATCCCAGAACAAGTGTAGCTAGTAGTTGGAATAATCTTCGAGCTATATCGGAAGCAACTTTCGAGGATTTTGTGAGGCGGTTAAATACTACTATTGACCGATTCAATTAGACCATTCTTTAGATTTTTCGCGGGAGTTGAATACGATAATCGTCGATAATAGTCCAGAAATTTCAAATAATAGGGAATCGGTCCAAGGGGTAGTGAATGAAGGCGCTAATCAAGAAAACAATGCCTTACAGGATAATGACAATCTTAGTAGACTGCAAGAAGAAAATATAGATAGGGCCCGCACGATGGATCAAGAAGACCTACTCGATAGGATAGATAGAAGTTTGCTGGACAATCAAATGCGAGTTTTCCAGCAGATGAAAGAATTTATGGAAAGTGTCAATAAACGTTTAGAGAGTTTCGAGAGATCTCATAATGTACAAGGTACAAGGTTCCGGACTCCGTTGGCTAGGGCCACGAGTGATACGTGCAAGAATTGGGTCAAGATGGTCATCGTTGATCTTCACGGGCAGCCATTAGCGAGCAAAAGTGTAGTGAAGTACCTCGGTATCTGGTTAGATCAGTATTTATATTTCGACAGACATATAATTGCTGCTCTGACCAGGGCCAGAGGAGCCTTCGCTCTGACGAAACGGCTGTTTTTTAGCAGTCGGCTTGACCCCAGAGTGAAGGTAATTTGCTACATGGCCCTCATACGGCCGATGATCGTTTATGGTTGTCCTGTGTGGTTCAACGTTGCCCCTTCCCAGATGGAGAAGTTTCGGGTGTTCGAGCGGCAGTGTTTACGACGCTGTACCGGCTTATATCGAACAGCCGAATCTTCTTACGTGCACTACTATTCCAACGAGGTCCTATACAACGGGGCTCAAATCAACAGAATTGACAATTTCGTGATAAAACTCGTTCGAGGTCACATTGCAAGAGCTATGTCTTCGACCAACAATTTAATTTTCGGGGCGTTCTATCCGAACGACGAGTATTTTGAAAGTGCACGCTTGAGCGGCTTCATTCCACCAGAGGCATTCCTCTTTTTAGACAGATGCGGTCTGATACAGGATAGATTGGCAGTTCCGTTAATCTACCACGTCAGACGACGAACCGTGGATAGGCGACTCCTGTACAATCGGGACGTCATGGCACAAGGCGGAGCAGAGCTCCTTCGGTTCAGTAGGGCTGTGTCCGAACGGGACCGAACTGATAGGGTGAAGCAGGAGAACCAGTTTTGGTGGCTTTAATCGGCACTTGATAGTGGGTAGTCGGGATGGGGTTTAAAGCCTTGGCCGGCTTACATACTTGTTTTATAGTTTTAGGGTTTAGTTTTAAGTAGAATTGGCATGGTGGCACAAAAAAAATATACAAAAAAAAAAAAAAAAAATACAAAAAAGAAAAATACAAAAAAATACAAACAATACAAAAAAATACAAAAAATACAAAAAAAAAATATATATACACAAAAAATACAAGAAAAAATCAAAAACAAAAAAAAATACAAAAAAAATAATAGATACAAAAATAAAAAAAAAGATAACAAAATATGAAAAACAAAAAACGTTAGGTAGTTAGAATTGCTGCTGTGGTTGTTCCAGTTTTAAGTAGTTTATAGGTAGAATAGGTAGTTTTAGTTAGCTTTAAGTTTTATATTAAGTACCTTATTTTAAGTAGTTTTTAAGAAAAAATAAAAAAGGATATTGATATTAGTTTTTTTGAAATTTTCTAATGAATACAAAAATAAATAAAATGGAATTGAAGTTAAATAGATCTTAAGGCCGAAAGGCATTAGCATTAAGTATTATTGTTTAACTTAGAGTGTCCGTATGGGACCAGTAAGTTAGTAGTAAGTTATGGTTAATTAGGCTAGTTTTATGAATTTTTGTCTAGCTTTAAGATAGTTTTAAGAATGAATTAATAAAAATGAATTAAAAAAAAAAAAAAAAAATACGTAACTTAAAAACTAAGTAAAAAAAAATGAATTTTAATAAAATAAATAATGTACATTGTTGAATTTGAAATGAAGTGGTAAGATTTTTATTTATAAAGAGATGAGTGTGATGAATCATAAAAGATGAGAGGTTGATAAGAGACACCAGTACTAAGGGTCGGCGAGTATGACGACAAGGAAGGAGGGTAAAGACATATTTCTCGTGTACCTTTTAACAACTATAGGTACATTAGACTGGTATGATTTTTTTTTGTAACGATTAGGAGGTCAAAGAACCACCCCAACCGACGAGCTACAGTGGTACCAGCATACCAGCACCGACTTTATAAGCCTAGCAAAGACGTTACACAACTTTAACTTCTCTCCATGCCGAGGGAATATGGACCAGGTAAAGACAGCTGGTAAAAATTGCCGCTGGGATTGGTGCAATAATGTCTGAAGTTTTTTGTAGTTCGGTTGGTATTATTCCATCTGGTCCTGCAGATTTAAACGGTTTGAAGCTGTTGAGAGCCTATTGTAGCTTGTCCCTTGTGATCAGACCTTGTGGATATATTGTATTGGAACTTGAACGAATATGATTGTTGCAAGTTTCGGTTAGAGAAGCTTGATCTAAGGATTTACAAATCGTTCAACACGGAAACATTGACGCTATACACAGATTCTGAAATAAAACAAGCAAAATTGTTATTACAATACATTTGTCAGCTTTCAAAGCGCGACAAAACAGAAAACAGATCTATTTATTGTTTGAGGTCAGAGATTCCGGCTCTGTTGTTATGATGGAAAGTAATAAGTTTTCTTGGAAATACGCTAAAGTTAAATAATTTAAAAAAGGTACATTTATTAAATTTTATGGCTAAATTTTAAGTGTTTGCACACTGAATCCAAATGAAGATGGGTTTCGGATCCTGGAAAAGCTGTCCGGATACTGAAAATTCGAGAGAAACGACAAATTTTCTTTTAAATATTTTTAAATAAATAAATAATTATATATGTATATCTTATATGACTTACAGAAATTGAGATGTCTTTGTCACATATTTTCAATATTCGGACAGTATTGAGTTCGAATATGGATACCTAGAAAAAAAGGTTCAACCTTCAGGCAGTACTATGTATTTTATATGAAATAATGGCGTTTATATTTTGTATACATTTTTAAAGAATGAAAGTAGACAATATAGTTCTTAGCTTAGAGGGAGTAAGCAACAAATAAATATGGTTTATTTCGCCTTTCTTTGCAGGACTGATCAAAAGGCAAAAGATTAATTAGTAAAAAGGAGTCAAGAATTTAAGGTGTTACTCTTGATGTTTACCTTGTAGTGTGTATACAAAAATTCAAACGGCCACATGATACGATATTAATACCTTCAAGAAAGGACCACCTCTTACCCCTCTCGTCTTTAAATCCAACCAATCTCTTACAGAAAAGTGATCTCTCTATTGGAAATACTTAAGGCATATTATAGGTTCTGATGCCCCTAAAATTGATTTAAGTGTTATTTCACCCACCAAATGGTTGCACTAATCAAAGTTTGAAATCACCACCAAGAATGCTGCGATAATTCAGTACGTTTAATGATGTACATTTTTTTAAATTATTAAAGTCTGGTGTTGAAGTTTGTAGTCTAAAACATATACCATTTAATATGGTATTCCGGCTAATAAACTTCAATCAGGTAAAAAAATAAACTGTTCCACGATATGATTAACATAAAAAATAAACGAGCACCGATACAACAGAACACGCACAACACAGGGGCAACCTTCGCCATCAAAGGTTCAGCTGACATGTTAAAATTTTGTTAATGTCTCATATTTTCAATAATTTCGAATTCTTCTGATTGTTTGCTAATTCAAATCCATCTTAATTCGTTTGTTAACTGGTGTAAAATTAATGATTTAAAACTTAATTACGAAAAATGTATGTCTTATAACCGTTGTACGTAAATTTTATGTTCGATGTAAATCAAAACACAATTTTTGATTTTAAAATAACTTTAAGAGCAAGAGCTCTTTCTTTATTAATGTCTTCTTAGAATCTAACTCTAAAAAAATATGAAGTATCCTTATTTATACATTTTCTATACTTAATGTAAGGCGTCGTTTCCTGTTTGGTTTTTATTATTGTCTTTTGTCTCGTCCTGGGTCTATCCTTCTTTATTACCTTTCCTTGGAATGAACAAACGTTAATGCGGCATCCCTTTTTTTTCTTGTGTTGTATTGAATTATGTTGGTACATCTGTTCTTAATTACTTTCATATGTTTAAAAGATTGTTTATTTATTAAGATGAGCCGCTGCCATAACTCCTCCCTCCTTAGAGTCTTCCTTCAGTTCGTTTATGACTGGAGGTAGATTTATTATAGTGACTTTTTATTTTGTACAATATTATTATTACAATGATCGCAATGATTAATATAATTGTTGAGAAACTAAAAATATACTGTGTTTCCTTTTTATTTTTTCTTTCTATTATTTCTTTTAAGTTATCAATGGATTCATACTTGATTTCTTCTAAATATTCATTTGAAAAGTTAAAGTTTAATACAGGTATTAGTTTTTCTTCTTTGTAATACTTTCTATTATAAATTACATTGTTTATTGAAATTTTACAGTTCTCTGCTTTTATTAAGTAATTTCCTTCTAATATATAATTTAAATTATTGCAATTTGGTTGTATTTCGGTTTTTTCCAGATTCTTAATTATTAAATATTTTTCTTTTTCTATTATAACATTTTTTCCTTTGTATTCTTTAGTTTTGCATTTCATTTGTTTGCTTATTAATGTATTATTATTTATTATTATTATTATTATTATTATTATTATTATTATTATTATTATTATTATTATTATTATTATTATTATTATTATTATTATTATTATTATTATTATTATTATTATTATTATTATTATTATTATTATTATTATTATTATTATTATTATTATTATTATTATTATTATTATTATTATTATTATTATTATTATTATTATTATTATTATTATTATTATTATTATTATTATTATTATTATTATTATTATTATTATTATTATTATTATTATTATTATTATTATTATTATTATTATTATTATTATTATTATTATTATTATTATTATTATTATTATTATTATTATTATTATTATTATTATTATTATTATTATTATTATTATTATTATTATTATTATTATTATTATTATTATTATTATTATTATTATTATTATTATTATTATTATTATTATTATTATTATTATTATTATTATTATTATTATTATTATTATTATTATTATTATTATTATTATTATTATTATTATTATTATTATTATTATTATTATTATTATTATTATTATTATTATTATTATTATTATTATTATTATTATTATTATTATTATTATTATTATTATTATTATTATTATTATTATTATTATTATTATTATTATTATTATTATTATTATTATTATTATTATTATTATTATTATTATTATTATTATTATTATTATTATTATTATTATTATTATTATTATTATTATTATTATTATTATTATTATTATTATTATTATTATTATTATTATTATTATTATTATTATTATTATTATTATTATTATTATTATTATTATTATTATTATTATTATTATTATTATTATTATTATTATTATTATTATTATTATTATTATTATTATTATTATTATTATTATTATTATTATTATTATTATTATTATTATTATTATTATTATTATTATTATTATTATTATTATTATTATTATTATTATTATTATTATTATTATTATTATTATTATTATTATTATTATTATTATTATTATTATTATTATTATTATTATTATTATTATTATTATTATTATTATTATTATTATTATTATTATTATTATTATTATTATTATTATTATTATTATTATTATTATTATTATTATTATTATTATTATTATTATTATTATTATTATTATTATTATTATTATTATTATTATTATTATTATTATTATTATTATTATTATTATTATTATTATTATTATTATTATTATTATTATTATTATTATTATTATTATTATTATTATTATTATTATTATTATTATTATTATTATTATTATTATTATTATTATTATTATTATTATTATTATTATTATTATTATTATTATTATTATTATTATTATTATTATTATTATTATTATTATTATTATTATTATTATTATTATTATTATTATTATTATTATTATTATTATTATTATTATTATTATTATTATTATTATTATTATTATTATTATTATTATTATTATTATTATTATTATTATTATTATTATTATTATTATTATTATTATTATTATTATTATTATTATTATTATTATTATTATTATTATTATTATTATTATTATTATTATTATTATTATTATTATTATTATTATTATTATTATTATTATTATTATTATTATTATTATTATTATTATTATTATTATTATTATTATTATTATTATTATTATTATTATTATTATTATTATTATTATTATTATTATTATTATTATTATTATTATTATTATTATTATTATTATTATTATTATTATTATTATTATTATTATTATTATTATTATTATTATTATTATTATTATTATTATTATTATTATTATTATTATTATTATTATTATTATTATTATTATTATTATTATTATTATTATTATTATTATTATTATTATTATTATTATTATTATTATTATTATTATTATTATTATTATTATTATTATTATTATTATTATTATTATTATTATTATTATTATTATTATTATTATTATTATTATTATTATTATTATTATTATTATTATTATTATTATTATTATTATTATTATTATTATTATTATTATTATTATTATTATTATTATTATTATTATTATTATTATTATTATTATTATTATTATTATTATTATTATTATTATTATTATTATTATTATTATTATTATTATTATTATTATTATTATTATTATTATTATTATTATTATTATTATTATTATTATTATTATTATTATTATTATTATTATTATTATTATTATTATTATTATTATTATTATTATTATTATTATTATTATTATTATTATTATTATTATTATTATTATTATTATTATTATTATTATTATTATTATTATTATTATTATTATTATTATTATTATTATTATTATTATTATTATTATTATTATTATTATTATTATTATTATTATTATTATTATTATTATTATTATTATTATTATTATTATTATTATTATTATTATTATTATTATTATTATTATTATTATTATTATTATTATTATTATTATTATTATTATTATTATTATTATTATTATTATTATTATTATTATTATTATTATTATTATTATTATTATTATTATTATTATTATTATTATTATTATTATTATTATTATTATTATTATTATTATTATTATTATTATTATTATTATTATTATTATTATTATTATTATTATTATTATTATTATTATTATTATTATTATTATTATTATTATTATTATTATTATTATTATTATTATTATTATTATTATTATTATTATTATTATTATTATTATTATTATTATTATTATTATTATTATTATTATTATTATTATTATTATTATTATTATTATTATTATTATTATTATTATTATTATTATTATTATTATTATTATTATTATTATTATTATTATTATTATTATTATTATTATTATTATTATTATTATTATTATTATTATTATTATTATTATTATTATTATTATTATTATTATTATTATTATTATTATTATTATTATTATTATTATTATTATTATTATTATTATTATTATTATTATTATTATTATTATTATTATTATTATTATTATTATTATTATTATTATTATTATTATTATTATTATTATTATTATTATTATTATTATTATTATTATTATTATTATTATTATTATTATTATTATTATTATTATTATTATTATTATTATTATTATTATTATTATTATT
>OX608073.1:183281288-183334412 GCA_951509635.1 Eupeodes luniger | reverse complement strand
ATTATTATTATTATTATTATTATTATTATTATTATTATTATTATTATTATTATTATTATTATTATTATTATTATTATTATTATTATTATTATTATTATTATTATTATTATTATTATTATTATTATTATTATTATTATTATTATTATTATTATTATTATTATTATTATTATTATTATTATTATTATTATTATTATTATTATTATTATTATTATTATTATTATTATTATTATTATTATTATTATTATTATTATTATTATTATTATTATTATTATTATTATTATTATTATTATTATTATTATTATTATTATTATTATTATTATTATTATTATTATTATTATTATTATTATTATTATTATTATTATTATTATTATTATTATTATTATTATTATTATTATTATTATTATTATTATTATTATTATTATTATTATTATTATTATTATTATTATTATTATTATTATTATTATTATTATTATTATTATTATTATTATTATTATTATTATTATTATTATTATTATTATTATTATTATTATTATTATTATTATTATTATTATTATTATTATTATTATTATTATTATTATTATTATTATTATTATTATTATTATTATTATTATTATTATTATTATTATTATTATTATTATTATTATTATTATTATTATTATTATTATTATTATTATTATTATTATTATTATTATTATTATTATTATTATTATTATTATTATTATTATTATTATTATTATTATTATTATTATTATTATTATTATTATTATTATTATTATTATTATTATTATTATTATTATTATTATTATTATTATTATTATTATTATTATTATTATTATTATTATTATTATTATTATTATTATTATTATTATTATTATTATTATTATTATTATTATTATTATTATTATTATTATTATTATTATTATTATTATTATTATTATTATTATTATTATTATTATTATTATTATTATTATTATTATTATTATTATTATTATTATTATTATTATTATTATTATTATTATTATTATTATTATTATTATTATTATTATTATTATTATTATTATTATTATTATTATTATTATTATTATTATTATTATTATTATTATTATTATTATTATTATTATTATTATTATTATTATTATTATTATTATTATTATTATTATTATTATTATTATTATTATTATTATTATTATTATTATTATTATTATTATTATTATTATTATTATTATTATTATTATTATTATTATTATTATTATTATTATTATTATTATTATTATTATTATTATTATTATTATTATTATTATTATTATTATTATTATTATTATTATTATTATTATTATTATTATTATTATTATTATTATTATTATTATTATTATTATTATTATTATTATTATTATTATTATTATTATTATTATTATTATTATTATTATTATTATTATTATTATTATTATTATTATAAGCTTTTATTTGCCATTATTGATATTTTGTGCAATATTTATTTACATTTTTGTTCACATTTTCTGTTTCTTTTGAATTAATTACTATATAAAATTGACATCATTTTTTTTTCTTAATCAACTTTAATATGTGAGCAAAGTTTGAATAAATAAATGGATGCGTGCAAAATTCTATGATCTGGCATAATCCTCCCCCAATGTTGCCCAAAGATCTCTATCTTTTGCGTCATTGCACTAACTTTGTCTTTCTTTAAGCAAATCGTCTGCCCATCTTTTCTTCGGTCGTCCAATTGGTCTTCTGCTTTCTGGTGGTGTCCATTTTGTAATGATTTTTGTGCATCTTTGGTCCTGTATTCTAGATATATGTCCTGCCCAATTCCATTTAAGGAGTTTTGCTCGTTCAACCGCGTCCTTTAAACCAGTTATTCGTCTTATTTCTCTATTTCTCACTGTCTGGCTAATTCGTAGGTTAAGTAGTTTTCTTTCCATCTTGGTTTGGCATATTCTTATTTTGTCAAGTAAACTTGAAGTCAAGGATATAGTCTGTAACCCATACGTCATAACAGGTAGAATAGCAGAGTCTAGTATATATTTTCGTGTTTCGTCCCTTAGATTTGATTGTAATATTTGTTTTGGACTAATATTAGTATAGATTAGTAACTAGTGGTTGAAGGCAAAGTTTGGAAAGAAAGTAAACTAGAAAATTTAAGAAAGAGATCCCATTCTTACGAAAATTCAACATTAGGACAACACAAACTAAAGAAATAATTACAAGCAAGACATTAACCCAAGGTGACAACCCATAAACCCGATCATGAAATTTTAGACTTAACAAAATACGAACGAAAGAAAAAAAATAGCCCAAAATGTTCAAAACAACGCAGTTCCTACAATCAAACAAACAAGAACAAATAGCAATTTAAATATACCAAATATCAACTTAACAATCGTCTGCTAATACAAACAATGAATGCTCAACACAAAACAGGCATCAACACAAATATGTATATCAAAACAAAAATCCTTCCCAATCCGACCGATCACTGTGGGAAGAGTAGATCAAATAACCCCATACAAAAATAGGCAAACAGAGAACATAACAATTAAAAAACAACAAAATACACTAATAATTTGTACTTTTAATGTCAGGACACTTTCTTCAGACGAAAAACAGGAAGAAGTAAGACGACCATTGAAAAACTTATATTGGGATATAATAGGACTAGCCGAAATAAGACTACTTGGACAAAGAATAATTAATAACAAGAACGATATCTTCTGCTTCATAGGAGAAACTAATGAGAAAAAAAAGATAGCAGGAAATAAATGTGAATCTCACCGAACAGGAAGACTAAAAACCAAATAGACCTCAATATCACAAACAAAATTGAAACCATCCAAGATACAACAGTCCTTCATAATAAACATTTTGACAGCGACCACAAACTACTAAGAATGAAGTTTAAAGTTGACCATAAAACGTTAAGAAGAAATCGACAAATCGAAGTACGTTATCCCTAAAATACATAGTTACAGATCAAAAAATTATTATGTATCTATAATGAAAATATCAAGACAAAGGCCAATCAGCTTTTAGAACATTCAAACACGATTAATGACCTTCAAAATAAATATGACAATCTAGAAAATATTACAAAAGCTCCAGCAAAAATTTCAATAATGAACACAAAGACGTCTAAGGAAAAAATATCCGACGAAACCAAAGCTCTTATTTTTAGAAGAGAAACCTTAAGATCAAAACCACAACTACTTAATCAAGAATAAATATAACTAAGCGAACTCAGAAAACTATAAGATATAAAATAACGAAAGATATTCGTGCATTTAATGAAAACATTATAAAGGATACAATAAGTTAAACAAAATCAATTAAAATAAAGTGCACGACTGGGTCGCACGAACTTGCTCCTGAATGCAAAGAGTCTGTTTAAAAAAGTATCTATATAATATTTAAAAATATACCTGTAAAATAAGTTTGTCTTCAAAGATATATATGCAATTTGATTTGTCGAAAAAACCTCCATTTTTCAATTTTTTGGAAGGGGGTTACATTTAATACAGTTAAAATAATTTAAAAAAAACTAATTTAAGGTTCAAAATTTTACCTGAAAAATAAGTTTGTCTTCAAAAATTTAAATGCCATTTTATAAAACAAAAAACCCTTGATTTTTAAAATTTTTTTTTTGAAAATCGTTAGAGCGGTTTTTTTTTAAATTAATTTTTTATATATAAAATTTTTCAATTTTGTTCTAAAAATATTTTTGGTATGCAGTTGTTTAGTGATTGTAAATATACACTCTATATTACAATTTCGTAAAAAAAATGTTCACCCGTTTTTGAGATATGGAATTTTGAAAAAAAAAATTTCAATATTTTTTTAAAAATCCAAAAAATAAAAAATTGCACTTTTGATAATCAAATATTGTTAAGGCAATATAAGAGCTCGTTCAGAAAAAAAATTATTGAAATCGGTTCAAAAGTTGCTGAGAAAATTAAAAAACAAAAAAACGGTTCTATGAGCGGTACCTTTCCTGAGCAATACAAAAATATGTTTTTCTTATTAAAAGAAGCCAAGTTAAAAAATAAAATTTTAGAGAAAATTTAAAAAAAATCTATCGGTTTGTTTTTGAGAAAATTCGAATTTTCGTTTTTTGACCAAAAAAATTGTATGGGGGCCACTGTTAGTTTTGATCTTAAAAAAAAAATGAAAAAAACGCCTAACACGAATCTGCTCAAAAGCTTAACTTCCAAGTTTGAACTCAATCGACCCAATGGTATAGGCTGTAGGAGCGTGGACAGACAGACAAAATTCTGCACGAATGCAAAACTTGCCATATAGTTCCTATATGTCGCAAGTAAAAATGAAAGCATATTTGAAAAATAAACACGAATGGATTATAAGGACCAAAACACAGATGTTATAAAAAACCGAAAAAAAAACATCAATGAATACGAAAGGGCTCTTTTAAATTCAATCCAAGTTCTACTAGAATTTTTTTTTGCGCAAGCATGTTTTGAGAATTTGTCTATAATAGTTAAAAAAAGTGATTTTTCTAAACTGTAAAATACGTCTTCATGAATAATTTCGTGGGATTTCGAGGGAGTCCCTGTAATTTTGAATAATGGTTTAGGAGGTTTTCTAACATATTTTTCAACATTGAATACATCGCAATTGTTTATGAATTGTGTTATACGTTTCAACAGGTTTGGGTTGAAATAATTCAATTTTATTTCTTTATATATGTACTTCTGCTATACCTCTATGATTATTTCATTATTTCTAAGATGCTCTTTTCTATAATATCTGCTAGTTTTTTTTTCGTCTGTTACATCTTCTAAGAGTTTAAGACATCGGATAATCTTAAATTTAGTGTTCACTTCATAAAATTGTTCATCTTCTATGAGAGTTGCGTTTAAAGCATCAGGCTTGAAATGATTTTTTAGTAGTAATATATCTGACTGTTCGTCTAACTCTAACTGGCTGAACAGAATGGTGTAGCTGTAGCTGTTGCCTGTAGCACTGTCAAAGTTAAAAGATACGAAAATACTATACATCGACACAATGAGAAGCAGAAGCTGTAGCTGTAGCTGTAGCTGCAGCGCAAGTTGACTCAACTTTAACTTTTGGCGGCGCTACAAGCTACATTTGAGATGACGGATAGGGGAAACCCATTTCATTCTTTGACTTTTCAATTTTTTTTTGGGAACGTTCAATGCATTTGAGAATTTTTTCTGGTTTCGTAACTTTTGTATAGTAGGCTATCATACAAATTCAGTTCAAATATAAATTTCATATGCGTTGAACATGCCCGATGCGATGTACCATTGTGGTTGACCTTTGCTACATAGTGAGCGATTTTAGTGACAGCTTGTGCTACAGCGATTTTTTTAGCTACAGCTGAATCTCATTCTGTTCAAGGGGTAAGGCTTCGGCCACGCAATGAGCGACGGGCGACTGAACGACGAGTCGCTGAGCGATTAGTTGGAAAATGCCATCGTCAAGTGCGGTTTGTCATAGCTTACTAGTTGAAAGTCGCGTTCATATTTATAGATCTGTAATAAGATCGAAAATCCGTAGATTTGGTGTACACCCCATAAATCGTGAAAGGGAAAATTATGGTGAATTTCATCATTTATATCTAAATCTTCGCATATCTCCAGATCGATTTTGGCAATATTGTCGTATGTCAGTACCATCTTTTGATTTGCTGTTGGAAAAAGTTCGACCAAAATTAACAAGACAAAAGAAAGCATTTAGTGCAGAACAACGGCTTTCTTATTATGTACGGTATTCTTTATTTGTATTCTTAAGTTTTTCCAATATAATATTTTGAATGTCAGTTCTTATCTCAAGTTTTTCGAAATCTTTAAATTGTGCCATAAATGGCAAAAGACTTTTGAAAAATTGAAGGTCATCACTATCCTCTTCTTTTTTTCTGATGAAATCCTTTTGCAAGGTCGAGTGTACTGAAATATTGGCATCTACCAAGTTTGTCTAAAATTTCTTCAATATTTGGAATGGGGTACTTGTCATCGACAGTTATTTGATTGAGTTTTCTGTTGTCAATCACAAGTCTCCATTTAGCTTTTCCGCTGGCGTCAGCTTTCTTAGGGACGAGAGCTACTTTCCCGTATAATTTTGAATATTGTTGGTAAGTGTCTTTAGGTTTATAGGTTCCTGTAGAGTAATATGCCATTTGGAATAACAAATGTTTGGGTTTATTATCGAATGGGTGGCTCCTGTATCAATTATAAATTTTAAAGGCCTGGTTTTTAATGATACTACTATATGGGGTAATTTACATCTAAGGCGCGTAAATGAAAATTTTCACTCCGGTTTTGGTTACTACGAACTACTTCTTCTTTTTGTTTGCAAGACCTATTTCCATTGGCTCATTGCGATAGTTATTCCTAAAAGGATTTTGATTATTATTTATTCTCAGTATTGTTGGATCTATGTATGTATAATGTCCGAATGGGGGTTTGATGTACTGGTTGTTATTATATGGTCTATATTGCCATGATGTGCTGGTATTATTTGATATATAGTGATCGAGAGGGGGTTTGATGTATTGGTTATTATTATATGGTCTAGTTTGCCATGATGTAATGGGATTATTTGATCTGTATTTATCGAATGAGGTTTTAGTATGTTGATTATTAAATGGCTTAGGTTGCCAAGATGTTTTTGCCAGTTGATTATTATTATATGAACAAATATCCGTATGTGGTTGTTGAGATTGGGATTTAGAAAATTGGATTGTAATGTGCATATTCAAATTAATGCAATATGTTTATTGCGTTTTCCAAGTTAAGTGGGGTTCTTCAATATAAAAGTGAACGCATGGGTTCTGGTACCTTATTTTTAAAGATTACTTCGTATTTACTATTTGTGCACTACTTTCTAAAACTCCATATGTTTGTTTAGTTTTAATAGTTAAACGTCTTAAAACAGTTTTAATTTCATTATAAAAATCAACGCAATTTGTTTTCAACTTAGTTCCTCGTAATTCATTGAATATCTCTTCTAGGGTTCGCCTATCTCCCAAATTATTTATTAATGTAATTTTTATGTCAGAACATATTGTGTGAGCATTAATTTCAATTACTTATCTAGCTCTTCCTTTGAGTTTAGATTTTAAATAATCAGAAAATATGCTTTGTGATAATGCGTCATACTTCAAAAGAACTGGTTGTACCTTATCTACTAAGTCTATACAATTTTTTAAATCTCGATAATCTCCGTTGAAGTCAGGGAGTTTCGAAATATATTTAACTATAGGTTAATGATAGCATGTTTTCGGTATTCGTCACTTGGTTTTGAAAAAAAATTCCTAATATATCAGACATTTGACACTTGACTATGTTCTTCTGAATTTCCTGTCTCAGACATGTTATTTAAATGGTTAGAATTTAAAAAATATTGATCATATTTATATTATTATTACATATTTTTAATAAAGTTATAATAAAAAGAAATTGAACCTTGTTTTTTTAGATGAAATGTTGTTAATAAAGATGATTATCGTTGAGATGATTTCAATAGAGATGATAGAAGTTAAGATGATTGTTGCTGGGATTATTTCAGTAGAGATGATAGTTGTTGAGCTGAGATTGTTGTTGGGATTATTTCAATAGAGGTGATAGTTCCTTGTTCCCTAATATTTTATTTATTTGGACGGAAAGTTCTCTATCGCTAATCAAACGGTAATCAATAGTTTCGTTTAAATAAAATAAATAAGGTGGCGGAACAGTCCGTTGCGAACTAGGGCCTAGTGACTTACAACTATCAACCACTCCTGTGTGAGAGTAATGTTGCCACGAATGGGGGGGGCCTTCAATTTTAAGCCGAATCCGAACGGCTAATTTGAGATAGCACTTTTCATGACAAGAATTACTCTTGGAGAATTTGTCAATTCCTCGCAAGAGGCAGTAACCGTGAAATAAACTTTAGATAGCACAGGCGGGGTTTGAACCCAAGACCTTTGGCATGGCAGCCCAACGCATTTTTATTTTTTTTTTAAATTCATTTTTATCAATTCATTCTTTAACCTATCTTAAAGCCAGACGAAAATTCATAAAACTAGCCTACTTAACCATAACGTAGACCTAACTTACTGGTCCCATACGGACACTCAAAGTTAAACTATAACTATAATACTTAATACTAATGCTTTTAAGCCAATTGTTTTAATTTTTTTTTTTATTTTATTACAAAAATTTGAAAAAAACTAATTTCAGTATCTTTTTTATTTATTTATGCCTATTCTACTTAAAACTAAACCCTAAAACTATAAAACAAGTATGTAAGCCGGCCAAGGCTTTAAACCCCATCCCGACTGGCGACTACCCACTATCAATTGCCGATTGAAGCCACCAAAACTGGTTCTCCTGCTTTATCCTATCAATTCGGTCCCGTTCGGACACAGTCCTACTGAACCAAAGGAGCTCTGCTCCGCCTTGTGCCATGACGACCCGATTATACAGGAGTCGCCTATCCACGGTTCTTCGTCGTGGTAGATAAGAGGAACTGCTAATCTATCCTGTATCAGACCGCATCTGTCTAAGAAGAGGAATGCTTCTGGTGGAATGAAGCTGCTCAAGCTTGCACTATCAAAATACTCGACCTCGTTGGAATAGTAATGCACGAAAGAAGATTTGGCTCTTCCATGTAAGCCGGTACAGCGTCGTCGTAAACACTGCCGCTAGAACACCCAAAACTTCTCCATCTGAGAAGGGGCAACGTTAAACTACACAGGACAACCATAAACGATCATCGGCCGTATGAAAGCCATGAATCAAATTACCTCCACTCTGGGGTCAAGCCGACTGATGTAAAACAGCCGTTTCGTCAGAGCCCTGGTCAGAGCAGCATTTATATGTCTGTCGAAATATAAATACTGATCTAACCAGATACCGAGGTACTTCACTACACTTTTGCTCGCTAATGGCTGCCCGTGAAGATCAACGATAACCATCTTGCCCCAATTTTTGCACGTATCCCTCGTGGCCCTAGCCAACGGAGTCCGGAACAGAATTGTCTCCGTCTTCTGGACATTTATTTGCATAATAATATTCATTATTCAGTGTATTATTGAAGAGTGTTGTATAAATGTCAATTGCCTCCATCGGTAAATGTCTTAGTACAACGTTGGATATACCATCGACACCTGCTGACTTTTTGTTTTTTATTGAGTTGAAGATGAGCTTAAGCTCAACCTTCGTCAATCGAAGGTAAAAGTGATTAAGTAGGGCTCTGTTTTCCAGGTCGTAATTGTGGCGAATGCTAACATTCACCTTGTACACTTACTCTAAATGAGCTCCCTCCGCCTCCACCTTTTCCTTCGGATCTTCAATTATGTAAAAGTCATAGTCAAATATGGCTTCTTCTTGATCTATGTGCGCTGTCCTAAGTACGCCTCTGTTCTCTTCAGTTCTTTTGAGTTTCAGACACGGAAGGTCATTATCGTTATTTTTCCTGAATATTTTGTTGAATTAAGGGAACATACTAGGGTCATTTGAATTAACTGACCGGATCTTGCGGTCCCACTACTTGTTAATTGATAACCTGTAGTTCTCCCTAATCAACAGGTTGTGGTTTTTTATTGACGACTTCAGTGTCCTAACCTCCAAGTCATGTGGGTCTGTAAGTCGTCTGTATCAGTTTTTGAGTCTTGTCAGTAAGCCACTCTTGTGCCTACGCGTTTCTGTAAGCGTCCATTTGGTCCCATTCTTTGTACTTTGGTATTGTCCGTTCCATCGTTCGTTTTATTGTTTCGTCCATCTGTTGTAAATGTTGGTCAATTTCTGTATTTGTTTCTGTTATTTGGCGGGGCTATTTCACTCGAACGAATTTCTCTCGCTAGGGCGTTGGTGAAACGAGGCCAGCGCATCTTACTGTAATTGTAAGAATGCGTTGCAACGTTCATTCGGAATCTGCATTACAGCAGCCATTCCACAGTGATAACTGTTGTACTCGACTGTCTGTAAGCAGTTTCGAGGGTGATTACCCACTTTGTCTGTAACTGTCAGTATTATGTCGTACAGCAAAAGATCCAGAAAGAAACCGCTTCTTGGATACGATGGCTTTTCAGTAGCCAGCAGGTCGACACCATATTTAACGCTGTAAAGATTCATCAAATTAAAAAGATGGTTACCTCTGGGATTACTATGTTGATTTCCCCAATCTCCATGTTTTTGCGTTCAAATCACCAGCCAAGATGAAATAGTTTTCTTCCAAGCTCAGTTTTAGTTCCTTAAAAAGAATCTCGAGTTCTGAAGCAAAGTAAGTAACCTGCGGAGCTCCAGCCGCATACATCCGCTTCCCTTGAGTGAGAGAGATGCATACAACGCAAACTTCTAGCGTCTTGAGCTTTCGCAAGTGCCTTAAGGATCGTGTCCATTTGAGAGTACTTCTGCTAGTTAACTCTCGAGATCAACTCTCGGGAGACTGTCCATTTGAGAGCCAAATTTTAGAAATCTTGCTATCGCGAGCTCTCTGCTAGAGTTTTCTTGCTGAGAGTACTCTCATAATCGTGTCCACTTGATAGATTTCTTCTGATAGTATATTATTAGTTGACCATGTATTCTTACAAGCGAAGGGTTGCAGCTGCTTTAATTATCGGCACTGTTCTAAAAAAAAAAGAATTTTTGCCGTTTTTTTGTTTGGCGAGCTGTCTTCCTTAAAAGTTTGTAGGTTTTCGTGTTGTGTTAAAAAAGTTTTCAGTTTAATTATTCTTAAAAATTTCAAAATATAGGTACCAACAATATTTTCTATGTAATGAAATAGTTTTATTTCAAAATCTAGTTTTGGTAACGAGATTTTTAGTCGAAAACCAATTGTTACCAATTTTAATAGCATTTCTTAAATAAATAAGATAAGTTTGAAGCCAATGTTTTTAATTTTTGAAAAGCTATTTGAGCCGAAAGTAAATGTTTACCAACTTTTAGTAATGCTTTTTTAGGTTTTTATATTTTGTTAAAAAAAAAATGTGAATTCGGTTTTGCTCAAAATTTTTCCGAATGTTGCAAACAGTATTTCTTATAAGTTAAAATTAGTTGAAAGCCATAATCTCAAATTTTTAAAAAGATATTTGATTCGAAAATCAAATTTTACGAACTTTGCTCATTTTTCTCGATTTTTCTCAAAATTTAACCAGATGTTGAAAACGTAATTTTTGTTGCACAAAATTCTTTTTTAGATAAAATCATTTCCTGTTCGTAAAATTTTCGAGGTGTCAAATAGTTTTTTTTTCAGTTTTTTTGATTTATAAAAAGAACGTTTATTTGGAATTTTGTCCAAAAATCTATTTGTTTGGTATCACGTGACAATATCAAATATGTATTTAAATTCAAGTCTCAAGCATTATTGGTTCGTGAGATATTAGGGTTTTCAAATTGCTATGGTAAAAAAACCACCCACTCAATTTTCTTGAGAGCCCTTTCTGCATCTTTCTGCATTATTATCTGTATAACAAAATTTATGTAAATGTCGATATATCTCCTGGTTCTTAAGCTATGGACGACGAAAAAACGTCGCGAACGTACGGACGTTCAGACGTACAAACGTACGTACAAACGCACGCACAGACATCTCTCTAAAAACCTTTTATTTCGACTCTAGGGACCTTAAAACACCGAGAAATGTCACAATTTTCAATTCGACAAATTCGACCGATTACAATAACTTAAACATTTGCTTTCAACTCAAATTTATATGAACAAAAGACAGTTGCAGAACACGAGAACTGTTTCGCAAATTCGGTTAATATTACGCTTTTTTTATTTCTATCGCGAAATGATTTATCCGTAGTTCTCCACAATAATTCAACTGACTCATATTTTTCAAAAAGTTGATTGATTTCCTCCAATGTCCACTGCTTTGCCATATTTACTCTCGACTAGGTTTTCGTGTTGTGTTAAAAAAGTTTTCAGTTTAATTATTCTTAAAAATTTCAAAATATAGGTACCAACAATATTTTCTATGTAATGAAATAGTTTTATTTCAAAATCTAGTTTTGGTAACGAGATTTTTAGTCGAAAACCAATTGTTACCAATTTTAATAGCATTTCTTAAATAAATAAGATAAGTTTGAAGCCAATGTTTTTAATTTTTGAAAAGCTATTTGAGCCGAAAGTAAATGTTTACCAACTTTTAGTAATGCTTTTTTAGGTTTTTATATTTTGTTAAAAAAAAAATGTGAATTCGGTTTTGCTCAAAATTTTTCCGAATGTTGCAAACAGTATTTCTTATAAGTTAAAATTAGTTGAAAGCCATAATCTCAAATTTTTAAAAAGATATTTGATTCGAAAATCAAATTTTACGAACTTTGCTCATTTTTCTCGATTTTTCTCAAAATTTAACCAGATGTTGAAAACGTAATTTTTGTTGCACAAAATTCTTTTTTAGATAAAATCATTTCCTGTTCGTAAAATTTTCGAGGTGTCAAATAGTTTTTTTTTCAGTTTTTTTGATTTATAAAAAGAACGTTTATTTGGAATTTTGTCCAAAAATCTATTTGTTTGGTATCACGTGACAATATCAAATATGTATTTAAATTCAAGTCTCAAGCATTATTGGTTCGTGAGATATTAGGGTTTTCAAATTGCTATGGTAAAAAAACCACCCACTCAATTTTCTTGAGAGCCCTTTCTGCATCTTTCTGCATTATTATCTGTATAACAAAATTTATGTAAATGTCGATATATCTCCTGGTTCTTAAGCTATGGACGACGAAAAAACGTCGCGAACGTACGGACGTTCAGACGTACAAACGTACGTACAAACGCACGCACAGACATCTCTCTAAAAACCTTTTATTTCGACTCTAGGGACCTTAAAACACCGAGAAATGTCACAATTTTCAATTCGACAAATTCGACCGATTACAATAACTTAAACATTTGCTTTCAACTCAAATTTATATGAACAAAAGACAGTTGCAGAACACGAGAACTGTTTCGCAAATTCGGTTAATATTACGCTTTTTTTATTTCTATCGCGAAATGATTTATCCGTAGTTCTCCACAATAATTCAACTGACTCATATTTTTCAAAAAGTTGATTGATTTCCTCCAATGTCCACTGCTTTGCCATATTTACTCTCGACAGCTACTCGCAAAATACGAACTGTGTTGGTATTCCGCGAGCTTATCTCGGATAGTGGTAAGCACATGTGTCCACTTGCGAGTGACTTTCAAAAAGATCGAATGTCGAGAGTAATTAGTCAACTCTCCGCGAGCTACTCTCCAGACTATGTCCATTTGCGAGATCGCTCTCGAGAGCAGCTTGAGAGCGACTCTCAGCACGTTTACTCTCAAATAGACAAGCACCTTTAAGGCACAGGGGCCTTTGGGGCAAACGTTGGTGGAGCCTGTCTCGTGTTCCCATTCCCTGACACCATTTGGGCGTAGGAAAATTTGGGATCCACGAATTTTTGTGTTGGAGCCTGTCGAACTGTTCAACTTTTTTCGGCTTTTTGACTGGCCTGTTTATGTTCAATTTCTTGGACCTTAGGGCAACCCCTATAGCTAGCCGGGTGCCCTTGGTTTCCACAAAGGACACACTTGAGCTGGGTTAAATCCTCAACCCGCTCATTCCCCAGCTTGCATTTTCCTTAATGTGGGTTTCGGAGCACTTGACGCAGCGCAACTGCATATTGCAGTTGGCTCCGGCATGACCAAACCTTTGGCACTTCGTACATTGTAAAATGTCATCGTGCCTTTTTAGTGTATCCCAACGTACGGATTGATAGTCGAGGCATTTGATTTCCCTCAGACTCTCAATCCTACTATGGGGCGATACTGTTACGAGGAACATTGGCAGCCTATAACACCCCCTGACTTCACCGTAGTGAAAGGCTTGACCCCGATAAAATCGAGATCGTCATTGGCTTTGTGATGGAGCTCAGCTAAGAGCGCCTCCAGTTGCGTGCAGGAACTTAATGCCCTTCAGTAGGACCGTTTTTAATTTTTCACTTGGAGGCGTGAAGCTGAAGAACTCAGCTGTGACCTACTTTAGCACCTCTTTAACTAACTGTGAGAAGAACTGAACCGAATTACCGCTTTGTTTTTTCAATTTATTATATTTATTACAAAATTGTTTTTGGTGGCCGACTAACATATGTACCTGTTTTATGTCCTGTAGGTCAACACAGTAGGTCCTAATTGGTGGCACCTTCTTTTTCTTGGGATGTGGTTGTTTCTGGTGTATCTGCTGCTGCTGTTGTTTCTGCTGCTGCTGCTGGATTTGTTGTGGCTGTTGTTGTTACTGCTGCTTCGTTTTAGCTGAGGTCGATGGGCCCTCAGAACTTGGGCCTGTCACTGCTGATGGAGCCTTTCTATTTTGCTCAGCTCCTGTGATTTTGGTTGCAAGCTTTTGCTATTGCTTCTGTGGTTCTTGTTTCAGCTTCAGCTGGCTGAGTAACAGCTCCATCTCCTCCTTAAGTTCTTCAAACTGGCTGATAGTGACCTGTTTGGCTTGCAGGACTTTCATCAGCCTTGCCTCACTTTGGAGGTCCATCTCGACCTCCAACGCCTTTTTTTTATGGATTTGGCTCCGATAGGATCTCGAACCTATAATTCGGAAATCTATTGTTTTGCTATATTTAGTTTTCTGAGAAGCACGATTCTCAGTTGGGTTTTTCCTGTTTATTCGTGTTATATTTTTGTTTCAAGTGTTAAATAAAAGAATATTGTTCCTTTCGGTAAACAGAAGTGTACCTTTTAGTTTTTATTTTCTGTTTTTTTTATAACATATATTTAAGTCTAAGGATTACTTTAGTATTAACAATTTAGTCTTAACAATTAGTCTTAACGATTAACAAGATTAACAGATTTATTTTTAAGAATTATACATTTCAAAAGAATTAGCACAATTTATAATTATCGAAAACGAAGTTGAAGAAAAGATACAGTAAGACGACCGAACGATCTGACTTAAAGATACAGAGTGTCTTCTCGATAGCTCGTCACTCGACATGACGAAAAAGAAAAAGATGCAACATCAGAACAAGTGTGCCTGTGGGATCAATGCACGTTTAATGGGTTTAAATATTGTGTATTGGAAATGGAGTGCATTGATTGTTGGATACAGAAAGAAATGGTTTATGTTTCAATGAGGCATAGGCAATGAAATAGGAGAAGTTTAATGTATTGGGAAAGTGAATGGGTTTGAGTGGAGCGATCGTTGATCGCATGGTTGACGACTTTGGAGTTGAATGGAACTTTTGTGGGTAATTAAGGAAAAAGTGGGTCGGATATTGGTCAATCAAAGGAAATGATGACTGTGGGAATTTGAAGTGGCAATGGGTTGAATTGTAATGGGATAAGAAAGGATGATAAGGGAATGTTGTTAAGTACGCACTTTACAACACCTCCCCCCTTGAACGAAACTTGTACCTTGGAGTGGTGCTAGTTTCGGCTTTGCTGTGAGAAGATGGAATTGGGGGTGAACGAGATAGATTTGATGGGGCGAAACGAGGTTTTGGTATTGGTTCAGTTTCTACCGATGTTACTGAGGTTGAATCAACTTTAATTTCTGGCATCGGTAATGATTCCGTTTCTTTTTTATTATGAACTGAGTTCTTTCTCATATTCCGCATAAGCAATATTATTGTAACGATTAACATGATGGAAAGCATTAAAATTAAAAACACGATTGTAGAGTTTTTATATAATATACAAACTGAGAATTTTGTAGGTTGTTTATATTGTTACTGATAGAATTAAGGTCATCAATCTGATTATGTATATTAAAGGACTTTGTAGCATAACTGGGAATTTTCTCAAATTGTGGTGGTGTGATATTAAATGAAAGACAAGGATTTGATGAAATAAAGTTAAGATTAGTTTTTGTTTCGAAATTTGTTTTGGAGCTTATGGATTGATATCTTGTATTTGCGATACAGTTTGGTTCGATTTTAAGAATACCAGTTGCATTTATATTTATTTGCGAGTTAAGATTTTGGCATTTAATCATAAGATTTTCTGGATTTGGGGAATCGAAAATCCAAGAATTGGAGTCTGCTAGCTTTAGGAAAATCGGGTGATATATTTGCATTAACTGAATATTGCAACTACTGATTTCACTTGGAAGAATGGAAAGTAAATTCAGTTCACAGGCACTGCTTGATGATGTAAAAAGGATTGGTGCGTTTCTTTCGCAAAGATAGTTGGTAATTTTTTTAGTTGTTTGACATTTGTCTAAGTCATGGTTATCATAGAGAAAATACGATTGTTTTTCTGAGTCTACGATTAGGAAAGGTTTTTGGGTATTATAATTGCATAAGTTTTGTTTTCGATGAGATTTGGTATACTAGTCATTTTATAAACGTTATAGTTTTTGGAAGAAGTAAGAGGAATTCTTAATACAAAATTTATTTGGTTGTCAATGTAGTAAACACAAGATTAAAAAGTGTGTCTATATATTGCTCTTGTCAGGGCCGTCGAAATGAATTCCGGGCCCGGGACGGAAAAATCTCGGGCCCCCCCATATTTACCATTTTTTTTAAAGTTCACGCCTACTACTATGGTACGTTCTAATTTCAATGGTTGAATAGTAGTATTCTGACAAGGAGTTGAACATCGTAAAAAGTTCGTTTAGGTGAAGAAAGGATTCATTTATTATGTTATTACTATTTGAGTTGTTGCTTATTTGATTTATGATTTTACTGGTTTCATAATTTTTTTCTTTTATTTTAATAATTTGGTCGTTTGTATGTAAGGTTTAATTGATGGACGATATTTTTGGATATTGAAATTTGTTTTTCGTTTAATTGGGATTCATAATGTTGTTGTTGGTTAAGTTTATTTATATGACGAGAGAAAGTTTGTGCATCCTCGTCGTCGAGGGTGCCGAATAATTGCTTTGATATAGAACCAGTAGCATTTATTAATCCTCTTTTTTTTATTCGAGGTTTGATGGTGGTTCCTAAGTTTTTGTTTATAATTAGGTCCTGTGATTTAATTCGATCAAGGACTTACGTAGAGAGGGTAGGAAGGGATTCGCATTGATGTAAGTTAGAAGAAAGAAGTTGTTTGCAAGAGGATAGAATTTTGTCATAGGTCAGCAAGATAGAATTGTATTGAAGGTTGAGATCGGTAAGGTTAGTATATATGGGTAAGTTCCAATGGTTAGTGGAAAGCTTAAGGTTACCAACGTGTTCGTAGTATATTCCCGTCTTGTTTTTTAAGTCGACGATTTCATATGGTTGCTCGTGGTTGATCATCATTGGATAACTCAGTATTGTTTTAAAGATGAGGATTACAATTATAGGTTTATCCATTTCTGGAAAGAATATTGAGATTAAAGATTTTAATTAACTAGAAAAAATGTTGAGTCTATTGTTGTGGACTTTAAATATTTTATTCATGGTTTTAATGTTTGAGTTTACTCCTGATGTAGATATGATTTCATATGGTCCTGACCAAAGGGGGAGTAATTTTTTATTTCTATTTTTGGGATTGCTTTCATTTGAGTTAGGTTTCCTATTTGAAAATCAACAGGGTTTAGTTTCTTATCGTATTGCTGTTTTGAGGATTCTTTACTCTTGAGGAGATTATCTCTTGCTATCTGATGGCAGTGTTGAAGTCTTGATTTAACCTTCCGACCACAACAATTTTAAAATATACATACACCACAACAGGGGTGGCATAACACCCCAGCCAAGAAAATATATAAAAAAAAGTACTTTAAAGGACAACATACAATTTTTATTTAAACATAACAATTAATATGATTTATTAAAAACATAAAAACTTAATTCATAAAAAAGTAAATATTTCTACGAAAAACGGTAGAAAAAAGAATGAACCAAAATCAAAATTACATTTAAAATAAAAATGCCTGGGGTGTTATAGCACCCCTGTTGTGGTCGGAAGTTTAAGTTCATTGGCGTAAAGGTCGTAATTGTAACAAATTTCTGGATTTTTTGTTACGCTAGAAGGAAGTTCAACCTGTCTACCATACATGAGTTCGAACAGAGTGAATGACGTTGAAGTGTTCGGGCGAAAGTGTTATGGACGAAAACGGCATATTTTATCCAATTATCCCAATCATCTTGAGATTTATTGATAAAACAACGCAAATATTCTACAAAGTTTCTGTGGCTTCGTTCGCAAGATCCATTTGACTGTGGTCGGTATGCAGTGGTTTGTAGTTTAGTTATTTTTAGAAGCTTACATACATTTTTAAATATGTCGCTAAGAAAAGTTTGTCCTTGATCTGATAAAACGTATTTGGGTGTGCCATAACGAAATATTATTTCTTTGACAAATGCTTCTGCGATTGTATTAGCCTCTTGATTTGGTAAAGGTATTGCATCAGTATATTTTGTAAGGTCGTCAATGAATGTTAAAAGATATTTGTTATTATTGTTAGTGATAGGATATGGACCAACGATGTCGATAGAAATTTTCTCAAAGGGTTCCTTAGCAGTAGAAGTAATGACCATTGGTTCCATTGTGTACTTAGTAACTTTGATCTTTTGACAAAGTTCGCAGTTTTTTATAAAGTTTTTTATATCCTGGGACATATTTTTCCACTTATGATAAAGTCGTATGCGTTTAAAAGTACGATTGACACCACAGTGTCCTCCGATAAGATTTAAATGAAATTCTTTGAGTATAGTTTTAATTTCATTTTGAGGTAGTTCTCGTCTTGTTGAAGGGTTAGAAGAAGAATTAGAATTCATGTCTGAATATGAAGGACTAGGGTTTGTATTCAAACTAGGAGAGCAAGAATTAGAACTATTATTTGAAGATGTAGGATGAGAACTAGATTTAGGAATTGGAGATGTAGAACAAGGGTTAGTATTGGACGATGTAGTACACGGATTTGTATTTGAAGATGTAGAACAAGGGTTAGTATTCGACGATTTAGTACAAGGATTTGTTTTTGAGGATGTAGAACAAGAGTTTGTATTAGACGATGTAGTACAAGGATTTGTATTTGAAGATTTAGAACAAGAGTTAGTATTCGACGATGTAGCACAAGGATTTGTTTTTGAAGATGTAGAACAAGGGTTAGTATTCGACGATTTAGTACAAGGATTTGTTTTTGAAGATGTAGAACAACAGTTTGTATTAGACGATGTAGTACAAGGATTTGTATTTGAAGATGTAGAACAAGAGTTAGTAATCAACGATGTAGCACAAGGATTTGTTTTTGAAGATGTAGAACAAGAATTAGTAATTGCCGATGTAGTAGCTGAGATAGAAGACGACTTTGGAGATGATTCAGAAGATGAATTTTGAGAAGAAGTAGAAGGAGATTTTGTATCTGAACGAAGAGTCATTTTTGCAATTCTGGGGTGGAATCGGCTAAGCTGATAATTGACTGTCATATTTTTTATAGTCAAATTTGACTATCATTTTCATTCCGTCTGTGTAAAATGATTCAACTCAATTCAATTCGATTGAACAATTTCTGATTATAATTGTCACAATTCATTGTTGCTATGGTGAAATTTTAAAATGATTCCTATAAAATATCTAAATAAAAGTATCGAATTGGCTGTGTTTAAATAACATTCTTAGTTCTCTTGTGTTTTTTCGATATACGTAAGCTTTGTCGGTCACAAGAATGTGTTTTTGTACCTAAAAAGGGTAACTGAAAAAATTTTCCATTCGTTTTTTGTAAGCGTCTGGTAGCTCTATTCAGAAACGATATATTTGTAGGAAAACGACTATCAAAGTTTTTTAGTGACAGCTTTTTAGGTATCAATTTGACTATCACCTTACACAGATCAAATTCGATTATTTTGACTGTCAACAATCAGAAATCACCTTAGCCGATTCCACCCCTGCTTAGGCAATCAGCATTTGTATTTTGTTCACCTTTTTTGTGGATGATTTCATACTCAAACTCTTCGAGCTGTAAACGATATCTCATCATTCTTGAATTTATATCTTTACAATTATGGATATAAACTAGAGGTTTATGATCCGTGTAAAGTTAAAATTTTCTTCCATGTTTAACTGACCAAACGATAGTCAAAAGTTCCTTATCTGTAGTAGAATAATTTTTTTCACTTTTATTTAGAGTTCGTGATGCATAGGAGATAGGAAGATCATTCCCAACTTCACCTTGTGGAAGGACACTACCAATAGCAAAGTTGCTAGCATCCGTTGTAAGAATGAAGTTTTTAGTGAAATCGAGATATTGGAGGAGGGGTGGATTAATGAGTTTTTCTTTTAATCCATGAAAAGAATTTGAACACAGAGGAGTCCAGTCGAAGCGAACATCCTTACGTAAAAGATTAGTAAGAGGTTTAGAAATTTTTGCAAAATCTTTTATGAAGCGCCGATAATAACCTGCAGGACCCAAGAAGCTTTTGATGTCTTTTGCGTTCTTGGGTTGTGCAAAATTTTTCAAACATTCGATTTTTTGTGGATCAGGTTTAATACCGGATTCGTTTATGACATGTCCCAAATAAGTGAGCTCAGTTCGCAAAAATTGGCATTTATCGGGTTGCAGTTTTAGATTATGCATTTTAAGACGTTCAAAGATTTCACTTAATTTTGAATTGTGTTCTTCTAAAGTCTTACCATAGACCACAATGTCATCCATATAAACGAAAGTTTTTATACCTTGAAGTCCAGTCAAAACATTATTCATTAACCTTTGGAAGGTGGCTGGAGCATCTTTTAATCCATAAGGCATTCTAATGAATTCGTAATGACCAAAAAAAGAAGAGAAAGCGGTCTTTTCTCTATCTTCCGAGCGAACTTCGATTTGATGGAAGCCACTGGCTAGATCTCAAGTTGAGAAGAACTTTGAACTCGCTAACTGGTCCAGAATATCAGTAATGTTAGGTAACGGGTATGCGTCACCGACGGTTTTGTCGTTGAGTTTGCGAAAATCGACGACGATTCTCCATTTCTTGTTACCATCTTTATCAGGTTTTTTCGGAACGACAATTAGTGGGAAATTCCACGGACTATTCGATGGTTGGATAATATTATCGTCCATCATCTCATGTATTTGTTTATCCACTTCTTGTCGTTGTGCTTCCGGCAACCAGTAGGGTTTTATAAATGTAGGTGTAGCATCTTGGGTTATGATAGGATGCTGTACAGAGGAGGTATGGGTTAATTTATCTCCTTTTATAAAAAATAAGTCACTGTACAAGCAGCATTAATCTAAAATAGAGTCCTTTTCGTTTTTGGCCATGTGGTCAGTCACGATTAGGTCTTGTATAGTTTTAATTCTTTCATAAGAAGCAGGATAGTGTTGAATTTGCAAAATATTGTAATTAGAGACTTCGTCAAATACTTTATCATCAGTATTAAACTCAATGGGGGATTCAGAGGAGTTAACGACGGATATGTAAGAGATAGAACTATTGGCAGGAGTAATGCTATTGCCAATATATAATCCATTGGGGAATTGCTGGGAGAGGCATATACTATCCAGGTAGTTTTCCCATGAGAAGGTAAGTATTTTGGTGCCACAATTTATTTGGGCTTTATGGTCATCCAAGAAATTGTTACCTATTATTCCATCGGTACTGATGGGAAAGTTTTTATCTACTACATGGAAAGGGTAAGAAATTGTAACGTTTTTAGGAAGATTAATAAGAAGTTGTATAACTCCTTTGGTACGGATAACAGAATCAATGAATTATATTAGAGTCGATGGGTAGTTCTGGTTTTATTTTATCTATTTTAATAAGACAAATTTCACTACCGCCATTGATTAGAAATTTAGAAGGTTTAGGATTTAGCAAGATTTCAGAAGAAAGTTTAATTGAATCTACTCTACTTATATTATTTTTTAAATTTATGTGTAGGAGATTAAGTTTGGGTCCGAAGCCTGCCACTGGTTTCGGCCTCTGAACGGTTTTCCGAATGTTTGTTTACAGTTGAGGAGGAATTAGAATTAGAATTAGTATTATTATTTTTTTTATTATTATTATATTCCCTTTTTCGACATTTATTTATATGATTCCCGAGGTTCTTACAGTAACTACAAGTAATAGTTACTTTCTTAACCTCACTTTTGAAAGAGGGAAGCTGTTCCTTATTTTTCTTTAAATGGCATTGTTATATACTATGTCCAGTTTTTTTTACAAACATTACAAGAGGTAGGATGTCTGAGTTTATGTTGAGATGGATTAAGGGAAGTTTGATTAGAATATGAGAAACCACTTTTCTCTTCTAATACGGCAGCTTCTACGGCTTCCGTTAGAGTAGTGAATCTAGAAGCTTTAATGATGAGGCTTATTCTAGGATTAAGACCTCTCTCAGACGCTTTTAAAGCTGTTTTACTGTTGAGATTCATAATAACGCTGGAACTTTGGACCCTTCGCTAGCTATGCAAGCATCGTTCAGATTTGCTAGCGTTTGTTCCAATCTATTGGAGTAAGAACGGACTGACTCGTTTGTCCTTTGCTTTATATGTATAAGTTCTAATTGGAGTTGGGACAGAAACTTAGTTTCTAAGAGTTGTTGAACAAGTTTTTCTTTAAGGGATTCCCATGTGGCAAATTCTGTATATTTGACTATATTATATGCTGGGCCAAAAAGTTTACTTTTGATGATTAGTAGGAGGATAGGAATTTTGGCAGAGGTGATATCTTCGGATATCAAATCACACGAATTTAGGAACTTGTGGAGATTAGCTCTGTTCCCATCAAATTCGGGAATTAATTTGAGGGCAAAGGATCGATCTAATGTTGGAGCCATTACTGTTTCGAGTTCAAGAATGGAATTAGAGGTCTCAGAGGAAGAGGAGTTTTCGACAGTACTAGAATCGGATTCTTCGCAGACGGATATTTCTATAGTCTTACTTTCGGACACAAACTGATTATATTAGGTATAATCATAAGTATTAAACAAAAAAATTAATTCGAATTCATAAAAATTTAGGTTGATAAAAGTAATGATAACAATAAATTATATTAATTGATAAAAGTATAGTAAGTGATAAAAGTAATCAAACATATGTATATATTTTTTGTTTACAATATAATTTTTTTTAAATAATTTTCTTTTTCTTACCTCTATAAGAATTAGTATGCTGGTGGGTAAAGATGTTAGATGTTTAAAGATGAATGGTTGATATATAATGGTTGGATTAAAGATGAATGATAGAGATGGTAGTTGGTTTAAAGATGATTAATAGTCTTTTATTATTGTTTCTGTAGTTTGTAGGTTTCACTTGTTTTTATTTTGTTTGTATTAATTTTTAAGATAATCAGACTTTTTTTTTCACTGTTTCAATGATTTTTTTTGTTAACTGTTTCGATTGTTATATTTTTTTTTTTTTTTGTAAAAAAACAAAGGAGTATCACTTGGCACTAAACACTTTCCAGGCAAACCCCACATCTGACACCAATTTTTGTTGTGCTATATTTAGTTTTCTGAGAAGCACGATTCTCAGTTGGGTTTCCTGTTTATTCGTGTTATATTTTTGTTTCAAGTGTTAAATAAAAGAATATTGTTCCTTTCGGTAAACAGAAGTGTACCTTTTAGTTTTTATTTTCTGTTTTTTTATAACATATATTTAAGTCTAAGGATTACTTTAGTATTAACAATTTAGTCTTAACAATTCGTCTTAACGATTAACAAGATTAACAGATTTATTTTTAAGAATTATACATTTCAAAAGAATTAGCACAATTTATAATTATCGAAAACGAAGTTGAAGAAAAGATATAGTAAGACGACCGAACGATCCGAGTTCAAGATACAGAGTGACTCCTCGATAGCTCGTCACTCGACACGACGAAAAAGAAAAAGAAGCAACATCAGCACAAGTGTGCCTGTGGGATCAATGCACGTTTAATGGGTTTAAATATTATGTATTGGAAATGGAGTGTATTGATTGTTGGATACAGAAAGAAACGGTTTATGTTTCAATGAGGCATAGGCAATGAAATAGGAGAAGTTTAATGTATTGGGAAAGTGAATGGGTTTAAGTGGAGCGATCGTTGATCGCATGGTTGACGACTTTGGAGTTGAATGGAACTTTTGTGGGTAATTAAGGAAAAATTGGGTCGGATATTGGTCAATCAAAGGAAATGATGACTGTGGGAATTTGAAGTGTCAATGGGTTGAATTGTAATGGGATAAGAAAGGATGATAAGGGAATGTTGTGAAGTACGCACTTTACAACACTATATCGCCCTTCTCCTCCCTTAAAAACGTAATCAATGTCGTCGTCAACCTCTGAGACCTCAAATCCGACGTCAACATTTTCTTCTTGTCTTGCTGCAGCCTCTTCCTCACTGCTCCGCGCTAAGCAGCACTGTTTCGTTGCACCAAATTTGGTGTTTCACGTTTACTCTTGTTTGTTGTTGTACTTGATGGGTCAGAGTGGGGGCCTGCGGTGATATAAGGTACCGCTGCCGGAAGCACGGTAACATCGCCTTCTCCATTTGCCTTTTTTCCCAGTTAATTAAATCACCTATTTCCCGATTGTGAAAAAAGCATATAAGTTTTTTGTTGAATTCTTCTGGGACTCGAACACACGACCCTGGCACTTGTATTCATACGCCACTTTTATTTTAATTCATTTTTATTCATTAATTTAAAAAGAAAAACATCTTAAAGCTAGACAAAAATTTATGAAACTAGCCTAGTTAACCATAACTTACTGGTCCCATACGGACACTCTAAGTTAAACTCTAGTACTTAATACTAATGCCTTTCGGCCCTTAGATCTATTTTTCTTCAATTTACTTTTATTTATTTTTTTATTTATTAGAAAATTAAAACAAATTTAATTTCAATATATTTTTTTTAATTTTAATTAAAAACTACTTAAAATTAGGTCCTTAAAATAAAACTTATAACTAACTTAAACCACCTATTTTACCTATAAACTACTTAAAACTAGAACAACTACAACAGCAAATCTAACTATCTAACATTTTTTTTTTAATTTTTAATGTTTTTTCATGTTTTTTTTAAATTTTAAATTTTTTTTTGTGCCACCTTGCCTATTCTATTCAAAACTGAACCCTAAGACTATAAAACATGTATGTAAGCCTGCAATGTCTTAAAACCCCACCCGACTACCCACTATCAAGTGTCGACTGAAGGCGCCAAAACTGGTTCTCCTCCTACACCCTATCAATTCGGTCTCGTTCGGACACAGCCCTACTGAACCGAAAGAGCTCTACTCCGCCTTGTGCCATGACGTCCCGATTGTACAGGAGTCGCCTATCTACGGTTCTTCGTCTGACGTGGTAGATTAGCGGACCACATCTATCTAAAAAGAGGAATGCCTCTGGTGTTGGTGTTGGTTTTGTTGTTGTATTTTGGTTCACTTAGTTTCACTTTGCCTTTTGTTTGAGTTTAAATAAGGTTTAGATAACAAAGCTTTTCTTTCTGGTATTTAAAAAAAATGTACACCAAAAATTTCAATATTATATTATCACTAAATGAATTTATTTCTTAATAAAGTCATTTTTTGTTCCGTACAATTTTTTCACGATTAATAAAATCACTTTTTAGGAGTTATGGTTAAGCGTTGAAACTCACTGAGTTTACAAAAAAAAAAAACAAATACTCTGGTATTATTTTTTCGTGGTTACACCTTAACTATCCTACCGACTGCACCAGTTACAAATCGTATTCTTTGATTTTTGAAAAAAAAAAAACAATTTTCACTTTTCAAGACTGTCTTTAATTGAATCTATCTTAAGACTGGCTATACAATATTGTTTTTAATAAAGAATGATACTTATTGATAATGTGCTTGTCAGCACTTACAATTGTATGTAAAATTCTATCATAAAATTCTATAGAAATTTGTATGGTGAAATTCCAGGAAAAATACAAAAATGAAATGATTTGTTTCACTATACGAGTTCAACGATCTTTGATTCTCATGACCTTGTTTTATTATATTATATTTGATTTTTTGATATCGGCATATGTAACAACTTTTCTCAAAGGGTTGAATTTCGTCAGGCGATGCTCCGAAAAAACCAAGAGGATCCAAATTTTTTCGACAAAATATTGTGGTTCGACGAGTCGTCTTGCAAAAATAATGCATTTGTAAACTTGCATAACCTCTATAGTAAGCAAAAAATTTATGCTAAGCACATTTTAAATATAATTGGACTACAGGAACGTGCTTAGGTTAGTGCTGCAGAAGTAAGCACCTCGACAAGCATAAGGAGTTTCAGTAAACAATTTTTTAAAATCTGTCGAGCTTGCATGCGAGCAGGATGGCCACGTTTTGAATATTTTGTATGTTAAATTAATTTAACAAAAAAAAAAACATTTAAAAATGTAATTATTTCACTATAACAAGAGCCATTGCTTTCGACAGTCTTATAAATCATACCAGTTTACCAGGACGCTCTTTCAAAGATTGATGTAAAAAATATAAAAAAAAAAGCAATTCAATTATGGGATGAGCAAAAGGGTGGTCCAAAGTAGAGGTTCGGGTAAATTAAGCACCTCGACAAGCATAAGGAGTTTCAGTAAACAATTTTTTAAAATCTGTCGAGCTTGCATGCGAGCAGGATGGCCACGTTTTGAATATTTTGTATGTTAAATTAATTTAACAAAAAAAAAAACATTTAAAAATGTAATTATTTCACTATAACAAGAGCCATTGCTTTCGACAGTCTTATAAATCATACCAGTTTACCAGGACGCTCTTTCAAAGATTGATGTAAAAAATATAAAAAAAAAAGCAATTCAATTATGGGATGAGCAAAAGGGTGGTCCAAAGTAGAGGTTCGGGTAAATTAAAAAAAAAAACGTTATGATTTGGAATAAATAAGTTACCAAATTCTGAAAGGTCATGATCTGTATTCAATTTGGGCCATAATTTACGGGACACCCTGTATAAATGCAAAACCGTTAAGAATTTAAGAAGAAATTAACCTAAAGGTACAAAATAATAACATTTATTGCAGAACCATCAAACGGCGAAATGATTATATTTCTGATCTCCGGCGGTTTTAAGACTTCTTGCTATGGAATAAAATAAGAGGCAAATGATGAGCTCTCATTTGGTATCTATTTCAAGCACTCTTAATGACAACATCAAGGAAAAAAATGGATAATCAGAAAAAAAATTGTTTTTCCGGTGTAATTCGTAATAATAGGCTTGTTATTTCATCTGCCTTAGCACGTTTAAAAAAGCTTTTCATTGAAAACAAAAAAAATTAAAGGTTTAATTTGCCTAGCCTAGTAAGTACAAAGTCTTCACTTACTTAAACTTTCCTCTTCATAATGGCGGATCCATGGGGAAGGTCGTCGACCCCCAATGGGGGAATGTTTTTTTTTAATATTCGTAAGATCTGCCTTGAATTCGAAACTTATCGTGTTGCGTTAATGGTTAATGGATATGAGCAGTGAGCGTCTCCTTATATTTAAAAATATTTATTCTTTATATATAAAAATAAAATTTGTATTTTAGTGTTTTCCACTTTGTTATAAAAATCTTCAACTTATTCACAAATTTTAGAATTCGGAAAAACTTTATAGTCCAAGAGCCCGGGCCTGCCAGACATACCTCATTTTATAAAAGCTGAAAGTTTGTGTATGTGTGCCTCTAGTACAGGTAAGAACGATCCCCAACCATGATACCTGGGTAGTGGTTCCTTTGGCAGATAACTGGTAGCAAAGGTGCATAAAATTCCATCTAACTTACCTTATTTTATAAAACTCAATTTTTTTATATTTCATTCGTAACAACACCAAAATTCGCTTTACTCATTGCCAGACACTTGGCATGGTTCCAACCCCCTGCCAGACACCCCTAAACTATAATAGTTTGTAATTCAATTTACGTTATACATATTATAAAAGCTAAATTTAATATTTGTTTTTTTGGGGAGCTATTAAACGATGTTTCCTTAGCAGCCAGACAATTTCGAGGGTTCTATCATCCTGCCAGACACTTTGAATTGAGCAGAATTTGCCAGAGCGCGGAGCATATGTAGTAGTCGGTGCAAGCGAAACAGAGCATTCGGTTTATTGCGATCTTTGGGGAGAGTACGATAACTCAGGCGACAAAGTTTAATGACGAATTTGTATAGAACAGTTAAAAACAAGCATTTTTTACAATGGGAGGGGGGTCTAACTCCCCCAGTTTAGGCGATAGGGGCAATTTAAAAGATATGTACGTTAAATGGAAAAAAATAATTAAAAAACATCGGTAACACTTACAATTAAGTATATTACATTTTTTTACAGCCAACATTCTGTTCTAACAGCCAGTTTTTAAATCAAGTGAAAACTATGTGTAGTTTTTGAAAAATTTAATTTTAAACTCAAAATTTGTGCAAAAAAGTTAAAAAAAGGGTTTAAAGTGTAATTTTTGAAAACTTTAAGATTATCTACTATATTGTAACATGATAACACTTTATTTAAAAAAGATGGATCATATTTATGTTACAAATAATACAAATAATATTATAACGTTTACCATTAGTATATAACTGTTCACCGAATAATACAGCATAAACAACTGATGTGCAGTAAAATATCGCAATAAAATTGCGATTGAATGCTCTGTTTCGCTTGCACCGACTACTACATATGCTCCGCGCTCTGGCAAATTCTGCTCAATTCAAAGTGTCTGGCAGGATGATAGAACCCTCGAAATTGTCTGGCTGCTAAGGAAACATCGTTTAATAGCTCCCCAAAAAAACAAATATTAAATTTAGCTTTTATAATATAACGTAAATTGAATTACAAACTATTATAGTTTAGGGGTGTCTGGCAGGGGGTTGGAACCATGCCAAGTGTCTGGCAATGAGTAAAGCGAATTTTGGTGTTGTTACGAATGAAATATAAAAAAATTGAGTTTTATAAAATAAGGTAAGTTAGATGGAATTTTATGCACCTTTGCTACCAGTTATCTGCCAAAGGAACCACTACCCAGGTATCATGGTTGGAGATCGTTCTTACCTGTACTAGAGGCACACATACACAAACTTTCAGCTTTGATAAAATGAGGTATGTCTGGCAGGCTCGGGCTCTTGCTCTATTAGTAATGCATTAAATTATTTTTATAAAACGTCATTTGAGAGTAGGTGAAAATATTCAGTTTTTTAAGAAGAAATCTTAAACAAGAGATAGTCAATTTGATATAATTATTTTTTTAACACAAACTCAAGGTGCCTTTACAATCCTGAAACTCGTTTTCAATTACATTTTACTTCTTTTGACGGACATAAAAAGTGTAAGGCTTTTCCAAAGTATTTTTGATTGATTAATTATCTATTAAATACAAACAAACACTTTAAGGGTCTTATTAAATTAAAGAAATTTACTTTTTGATGTGAATTTGCTTTTAAGGCTTCAATACACTAGAATTGCTATTTAAACATGAATTACAAGACTATAAGTGTCCCAAAAACAAAATTTAATATAAAAGCTTTGAATCTCTTCAGAACTAAAATGAAAAGAGACTCTGCAACGTGTAAGTTGTAAGTGCGTATTCTGAACGAATTTGTTTACCTTGATTTGTTTTTATTTAGCTTTTAGAGAAATTATGTATCTTAATACACCTATTTCATTGAATTTAAGAACCATACATTTTACTCTCTACAAAATTTGAGTTTTGTTGGCTCCATTTTGATCAAATATTTTCTGGGGCAAAGGTGGCCGCTTCCACTGAATACCTACGCACAAATATTTTTTAAAATACTTTTTCATTCAAATACTGATAGTTATTAATAGTTATTTGCCATCTGTTGATGCAAATTGCTCCCTTTAGATGATAGAAAGAATTATCCAAAAACAACCACAATTTTTTCTTTCACCTACTTGCAAAGCTTTCTACTAAGAAAATTATTATTTTTTTGAGTCAACAGAATACGTACAAAGATTGAAATTGTTATTGGGTCCGACGTGTAGGCGTCACGTTTTTTGCAAATTCTTGATAATCTTATGCTAAATTCAGCGGGTGTTAGAATTAATAGTGTAAAATTATAGGTAGGCCAAGTTTATCGTTGCAAAAATGTTTGGAAATTAAAGAACATTTCTTTTTGAAATTCCCTCATACCCAGCTGAAGTCATTTTTTACTCATTCAACTGTTCCATAATAACTGACTATTCTTCATACCGTAGTAACTCTTTCAATGCTATGATGAAACTTTCAAATACTTTTTATTTTCTCAAAGTTCGACTATCGTGAACTTTGAAATGCAATTTCTTTCGAAAATTATAAAATGATTTTAATGGACAAACTATCTATCTATCTATAAGAAATTTCCAGTAACTGTACAAATTAATAGAATGTCTTAATTTCGTCAAACCCAAACTTACAAGAAAATAATAATTTCACAAGAGTGAGCTTGTTTGTTCAACGAACGCAATTAATTTCTGTTAAATATGAAACAATAACATTTCTTCAAATTTCTTTTGTAAACAACAAATTCAATATCGTGTAACAAACATTTTGTGAAACAGAAATAAATCGATTTTTCTAAAAATTTGTTAAAAAAGTTATATACAATCTGTAGAACAGAACTTCAAAAAACACACATCAGTAGTTGTAACTAGAGGGTTCTGGATCACCGGCATCACCGGCATCACCGGGGTAGGTTTTTTTCGTACTAAATGTTGCATATTTGTCGTAAAAGCATTGCATACTTTGCCCCTGAACTAGGTTTTTTGTACTAAAATAGCATATTTGTTGCTTAAGCATTGCATACTTTAGCACTGAACCACTGAATGAGTGCGGTTTTAGGTTCTGGTACGTATGTTTAGCCAAAACATTGAATACCGAACAATGTTTTTTTTGGGTTTTGGTATATGAGAGCGAACGAAACCAAGACACTTAATCTAGTAAGAACAAAGCAAGTTAGTTGGATATTATTGATATTTTTTTATTTGTTCTAAATGGGTAACTGAAAAGTACATTTGTTTTTTTGTTGTTACTTGAGTAAACATAGTAAATTTTCAAACATTCTATAGGTATTACAGCTAATAATAACATTTTTTAAAAATTTTACTTAAATTTAATTTTCAAACAATCCTGTTAACAACTTGATCAAGTGGATTATATTCAATAATTCTGTCATGCAGCATTAGACAAAAAGCTGATGTGTTTGGAGGAATATTTTTGGATGTTCTCATCTCCAAGCGAATGTCGATAGGCCCTGTTTTCATAGTCTCATTTTGATGTCTGCAGTCTATGACGAAAATTGGTGCACGTGATTTAATAAGATCCCAAGATAGAAGAGGTTCGGTGCTGGTGACTGAATTTTACGTTTTTACGTTCATGCTAAATACCGGTGCTGCAACGGTGCACCGGCATGCATCACCAGTGTTACCGACACTATCATTAACATAAATATAACTTGGCACCACTTTCAGCACTGACAATAATTTACGGAAAGGAAGCTGTCATCGGCCATTTTGATTGGACTTTTCGAGAAAACTACATCCAAATTAGATATTAGAAATTAAAACTAAAATATATTAAAACTAAATATAGCTAAGATACTCTAAATAAAAACCAAAAGTAAGAATTTGTAAATTAAACTAAAACTGTATTGTAATGAATTTATTACTATAGGAAATTAAAGCCTCTCTATAAAGAAATATATACAAAAATTCTTTCATTTCACTTGCTTGGAGAAATAATACTTTAATTTCTTTTGTTGGAAAATTTCACTTCTTTAATTGGAAAGTCATCATAATAATCATCGTATCAACAATCTTCATCTTCGCATCGAATCATCATCGTCATACTTCATCTTCGCATCGAATCATCATCGTCATACTTTATCTTCATCTTCGCATCGAATCATCATCGTCATACTTCATCGTCATCATCGTATCGAATCATCATCTTCACACTTCAATCTCATCGTCAGATATTGTCATCGTCCACCGTACAACGGCAGATCAGGATCATCTTCATCAGACTCACGATCATCGCGGCTTATCATTCATCTCATACGTCTCATCCACGCATCACAAAGATTCACCACCATCTCATCACATGAACATAGAGGGTAAGTCATTCCGATTTCCACTTTACCTTACATAGTCCTTTACGTATTTGCCTTGAATATCCTATTTACTCAGTACCTATATTAAAACACCATAGTAAATCCCGAGCTCTCTACCTCAGTCTCATAACACCGAAATCAGATTCGCGCCTACCTCGTTTATATACATATATATTTATACCCATTTGCATTTATATGTATATATGTAAATAAAACTTTATATGCATATAATAATAATAAAAAGAGATTCGCAAGCTTTTTATTTGTTCAAATATGCCTTCAAATACGTCGGACCCATCCTTCAATTGCAAAGCTTGCAATTTTGAAGACAATGATGACATGGTACAATGCGATACCTTTGATGAATGGTATCATTTTGCCTGTGTTGGAGTAACTAGCGACATTCAAAACAAAGACTGGAATTGTTCCAAGTGCCAACATACAGAAGATCCAACACCAGCAACTACCGAAAACCGCAATAGCCACCCAAGTGACCAAGAAGCTGCAGGCAGAAATGGTTCTTTGACACAACCACAGAGAACTCTTCATGGTCATTTGCAGAATTTAAACGCCTCCGCAACAAAGCAAGCAGCAAAAGCATCAAGAGCAAAACAACGTGAGCTAAAATTACAGCAACTGCAGGAAGAAAAGGAGATGAAAGAACGAAGTGACATGGAATTCCTTAAAAAGAAGTACGCAATGCTTCAAGAGTTATTATCAGACTCATCTGATGGTCAAAGCGATGAAGAAAACACTGAACTTGAAAATAACCCTAATCAAACTCAGAAAAAACTTGCATACGATCTATCGAAGAATAATTCAACCCCTGTACAGCGAAATGCAACACAAGTTAAAACCTTCACAACAACTTTAAATCCGCAAAGTTCGCAACCACCATTGCAGTCACCTCCAGCCACAACGCATCTTCTGGCAAACTACCAACAGCATACCAATTCTTGAACGGCACATCAATAGAAACGTCGGCACCGAATAAGCAGCAAATGGCAGCCAGACAAGTAATGGCTAAGGACCAAGTGACATTCAGTGGACGCCCGGAAGAATGGCCACTGTTTATAAGTTGGTTTAACAACACTACAACTTCTTGCGGATTTACGAATACGGACAATCTACGTCGGCTTCAAAACTGCCTCAAGGGTGAAGCTTTAGATGCTGTCAGGAACAGACTCCTTATTCCTGACCAGGTTCCAGGTGTTCTGAAGACTCTTCAAACTCATTTTGGACAGCCAGAAGTTATAATTGATAACCTTGTGGAAAGGATTCGTAAAGAACCACCACCTCGACAAGATAAGTTGCAAACGATTATAAAGTTTTCTTTAGCAGTCCAAAACATATGTGGTGTGATGGAAGCTACTGGTTTACATGGACATTTAGAGAACCCATCTCTATTACGGGAGTTGACAAACAAGTTGCCACCACCTATTCGTCTTGAATGGGGCAGCTATAGAAAAAACTTAAGTGTTGTTAACCTCTCAACTTATAGTTCATGGCTAGAAGGAATAGCACACTCTGCATTAGTAGTTAACCCACTTCATGAGCTTCATTTACCAACCACCAGTTCCGGAAGAGGTGGTACTAGAGCGGCATCAGTTAACGTTCATCAAGATACAGAGACACAATCGCGACAAAACTTCAGAAAGTGCTTGCTTTGCACATCTAATTGCAAGGCTGTCGATCAGTGTCAAATATTTTTGAAGATGAACCTAAATGACCGATGGAATGTTATCAAGCGCCACTCAGTTTGCCGCACCTGCCTCCGCCAACACGGAAAGAACCGCTGCTACCTCCAAAAAGCTTGTGGAATTGATGGTTGCACCTTTAAACACCACCAGCTTCTTCACAAACAACGCGGAACGCCTAACCCACCAAGAGCAGAACCAGTAAACGTGCAACTTAACTATCACTACAAATTAAATGAAGAAACCATTTTATTCAGAATCATTCCAGTTACATTGCACTACGAACAAAAACAATTGAATACGTTTGCCTTTCTTGATGATGGCTCATCGATATCCCTTGTGGATGAAAATTTTGCTCTGGAGTTAGGAGCAGAAGGAAAACCACAACCTCTTTGCCTTAAGTGGACTTCAAATACCCATAGGACGGAACAATCATCTAGGAAAATAAATATACAAATTTCATCATTAGCACACAGCAAGAAGTACAACGTATCAAATATACGCACCGTGAAGTCTCTTGATCTTCCAAAGCAAACCATTGACTGCAGTGAATTGTCCAAACGATATGAATATCTAAAGGGTTTACCAATCGAGTCATACACAAACGCGCAACCACGAATTTTACTTGGGTTGAATCATTGGAAGCTAAGTGTTCCCTTGCAGACTCGAGAAGGGAAAAAAAATCAACCGATTGCAGCAAAAACTCGATTGGGGTGGACGGTTTATGGTCCCTGCATGCTCCCAATGGATACACTCGAGCGAAATCAACATTTTTTTAACTTTCACTCCTGTGATTGTCAGCAAATAGAAGAAAAAGATCTGAACACACAATTAAAGGAATATATTGCCCTAGAATCTATCGGCACAAAAAACTTTAAAGTTAAACGTTCGCGTGATGACGAAAATGCAATAACAATGATGCAAAATAATACAGTTGTTGAAGGAAATAAATACATTGTTCCACTTCTATGGAAGTTTGAATCAAAACAAATGCCTGATAGCCGTGCGATGGCAGAGAAACGATTGATGTGTTTGTCAAAGAGAATGAAAAAAGACTCAAAACTCAACGAAAACCTACACATGCAAATAGAAGAATACGTGCAAAAGGGTTATGCTAGAAAATTGAGTGAAATTGAATTGGAAAAGAATTGTTCCCCAATTTGGTATCTTCCAATTTTTCCTGTTCTCAATCATAATAAACCAAACAAAGTGAGGATTGTGTGGGATGCCGCTGCGACTGTGGATGGAATATCACTAAACTCCATGTTGTTATCGGGCCCTGACATAGTTCCTTCTCTACTCTCAGTATTGTTTAAGTTTAGACAGAAAAAAATTGCCATCTGTGCAGATATAAAGGAAATGTTCCACCAAGTAGGCATAAGGCGGTCGGATCAAAACGCTTAACGATTTTTATGGTTCAGCAAGGGAAGTGAGAAAGTAGAGGAGTATGTTATGAAGGTTATGACATTTGGCTCAACTTGTTCTCCCTTTTGTGCTCAATTCGTTAAAAATGAAAATGCAAAAAAATACGAGAAAGAGTTTCCTAAGGCAGCTAGAGCTATTATTGAAAACCACTATGTGGACGACTATGTCGACAGCGTTGACTCAGAAGAGGAGGCAATACAATTGTCAAACGAGGTTATTTTCATTCACAATCGGGCCGGTTTCAACATTCGTAATTTCATGTCCAATTCACAAGCTGTTCTTGAAAAGGGCATAACTAACTGGAATATTTTGTCAGGGTCAGAAAAAATTCTAGGTATGTGGTGGTGCCCAAGTGATGACACTTTCTCGTTTGCAATAAGAGTAAAAACTACGGAATTAAATATTCTAGCTGAAGATGTATGCCCAACTAAAAGAGATATCTTGAGAGTTTTGATGTCTGTTTTCGATCCCCTGGGACTTATAGCTAATTTTATGGTGTTGCTAAAAGTAGTATAAATAGGTAACTCCTGCGTCATGATGGCATGCATGCATGCATGCATGCATGCCTGCTGGTATGATTTCCATACAAATGCATGCATTCCTTTGACCCAGTTGTTACATAGGTTTTTTTCGTACTAAATGTTGCATATTTGTCGTAAAAGCATTGCATACTTTTCCCCTGAACTATGTTTTTGTACTAAAATAGCATATTTGTTGCTTAAGCCTTCCTGAACTATGTTTTTTGTACTAAAATAGCATATTTGTTGCTTAAGCCTTGCATACTTTAGCACTGAACCACTGAATGAGTGCGGTTTTAGGTTCTGGTACGTATGTTTAGCCAAAACATTGAATACCGAACAATGTTTTTTTGGGTTTTGGTATATGAGAGCGAACGAAACCAAGACACTTAATCTAGTAAGAACAAAGCAAGTTAGTTGGATATTATTGCTATTTTTTTTATTTGTTCTAAATGGGTAACTGAAAAGTACATTTGTTTTTTTGTTGTTACTTGAGTAAACATAGTAAATTTTCAAACATTCTATAGGTATTACCTCAGTAGTCTAGTTGGGTGTATAACCTTTTTCGAATACATGTTTAAACTTGCTAATTCTTACGTTATCACGAACTTTGAATTTTCTTTTACTAAACACTTCTTTCTTATTTTTGAAAAGTGATAACATTGACTTTGAATTTTTCTTGTTTACATCTAAAGGTTTACATTTAATGGTTCGGTGGAAAGAATGATTATAATCATAAAGCAATTTCTTATAAATATTTATCCACTTATAGCTTCCATTGAAACTAAATTCTTTCCACATTTTTTCCTTATAGGTTCTATTAAATCTTTGAATAATTGAAGCCTTCAATGAGCTGAATGTAGAATAGTGATTAATTTTAAGTTTTTCCATCAAACTCTTGAAGTTTGTAATGAAAAATTCCTTTCCATCATCAGTCTGCAAGTTCTTTGGAAACCTAGAAGAATTAGTAAATATTTCATCCATTCCTTTTGAAATAGTAATGCATTTTTTGTTTTTCATTGGGACAACCCAAGCAAATTTTGAAAAAGCATCGATAACTGTCATCAAATAATTAAATTCATTGTTTTGATCGCTGTAAGGTATCATTTCAACCAGATCTGCTTACCACAAGTCATCATATACCATTATGATAACATGACGATGTTTGATCATAATTTTCAAGTATTTTGTATAAAGGAAGCAGAACGAGAAAAATTGTATCTTACCATATATTCGTCAAGATCCGCTACGATCCTATCACCCCACCGTGTCGTAACCTTTCGCAAGGTTTAAATGTTATATTTTAGACCTAATTCCAACTCCGATAGCTTCTTTGTTGGCTTGAATCCACTGGCTAGGGTTAATGAATTTGCTTCAAAAGCAGCGAAATCATCCAGAGAAAAAACATAGTATTCTGCTTCATCGGGGGTAGGAAAGTAGTCATATACAGGATATGATCCTAAATGTCGTATTACACATTGCAAAAGGTTTCTTTGGGGTGAAAAGTAACTAATGAAAAGAAGTATTGGGATGATAATGCATGCTTATATCATATTGATTGCTAATAGAAGAACACTAGAGTTTTTCACCGCATTCATTCATTTGGTTACCCTTATCATAAATTTATATTGTTCACACTTGGGGTATCATCGGTGTAAATAAGGAAGCAGTAGGATAAATTTATGTATTGTGATCATCATGAATACATATTTTAATTGTCGACATCCGTCCCTATAGATAAAATAATGTGTTGACCTTATTGACGTACATTTGTATTCCGCAATAAAAATAAGCCCTGGACCATTTTTTAAGATTTTAATGATAAGGGCCAGGGTTTAGTAATATGATTGACATGATGCTAGCAAAGCAATAGATAAAGGAGGTATAGCCCTATTAGACAAATGAATGATATTATGGTAGTGAGGTATTAGGCTTTTGTTACACTAATTATTACCTCAATCCAGGAAAAATCCTAAAGCAATAGATATATGTAGATGGTCAAGTCTTATAAGCCAGATGAGTAATATGATGGTAACGATGTATCAGGGTCTTGATATATCAATGCAGGTGTTATAATCGTAAATTTTAATTGTCGACATTCATCCTTATAGAAATGTAGTGCTAACCCTATTTAAATTTTTTTTTAAATATTTTTATTTCCGTTGCCTTTAAACAACCTCAAAATGTATTCCATTCAAAAATTCTAAAGCATCAGATTGGTGTTTTGAATAATAAAGTTAATTAGGTATATAATTCATCACAAAACATTAATTCAATGCCTTGATAATGGTTTGGTGCTTAAGAAAATTCATAGAGTGATGCAATTCAAACAATCTCAATGGCTGAAAAAAATATATTGATTTAAACAATGAACTAAGAAAAAAAACTACCACAATGTTTGAAAAGGATCAGCGTAAACTTTTGCAATAATGCTGTATTCGGAAAAACTATGGAAAATGTAGACAAACGAAAAGATGTTCGAATTGTCGATTCAATTCAATAGAAAGCAAAGGCACCCATCTCGGTAGTCGCGCTCTTATAGCTAAACCTACTTTTCATAGCATATTAGAATTTTCGAAAACCATGGCTGCTATTCAGTTAAAACGAATTTACAGTGTATAGGTATAATAAGTCTATATACTTAGGTTTTTGGGTTTTGGAGATTTCAAAGTATAAAATGTACGACTTTCATTATGCATACATGAAACCTAAATTTACTGACAACCTACATCTGGCCTATATGGATACCGATTCATTTATTTATAAAATAAGAACAGATGATTTTTACAATGATATAAGAAATGATATAATAGATAAATTTGATACTTCATCCACCCCAAAACCGCTACGGTATTGCCCCAGCTCAATGTGAAAAAGTTAGGATTTATGAAGGATGAAAATAATGGTAGAATAATGAAGGAATTTATAGGATTAAGAGCTAAAATGTATAGTATAGACATAGAAGATGCAGCACTTATAAAAAAGGCTAAGGGTGTTAAATCAGCAGCTGTAAAAAAATGTCTTTACAAAATTATAGAGACTGTTTGCTACACAAACAAAACTTCTATAGTAAAATGTTGAACTTTAGATCTAAACACCATACTATATACACCGAATGTATAAACAAATTAAGTTTAAGTTGTTCTGATGACAAAAGATTTATATGTACCAATAATATAAATACACTAGCTTGGGGTCATTATCGAATAGCACTTGAAATGAAATGTAAAACTGATCTTGTGGCAGTGGCCTTAAAATTTAATAAAAAAATAAAAAAATATTAAACAAATTAACATGTCTTTTTACTTAACGATTCTTTTCTCTCTTCACTCATATGGACCATCTTTTCTGAAAAAACTTAACTCTTAAACATTATGTTCTGTTCATGATTTTGTTCAGTTTCCTATGGTGATTTTTGCGTTCCGAACGTGAATTTTACGTTTTTGCGTTTTAACGTGAACGTGAATTTTACGTTTTTTGCGTTTTAACGTGAACGTGAATTTCACGTTTTAACGTGAATTTTACGTTTTTTTTTGCGTTTTAACGTGAATTTTACGTTTTTTTTTTTGCGTTTTAACGTGAATTTTACGTTTTTTTTTTGCGTTTTAACGTGAATTTTACGTTTTTTTTGCATTTTAACGTGAACGTGAATTTTACGTTTTTTACGTTTTAACGTGAACGTGAATTTTACGTTTTAACGCGAATTTTACGTTTTTGCGTTTTAACGTAAGTTCTTATGATGTATCTACCTATTTAGGTATTTATTAAAAGAGAGACCTTCCTATCAACAATTTTGAATGATCAAGGGTATAAGCAAATGTTTACTTTTAATAAGGTAAAAGACTTTATTTGGATCTTTATTTTTAGAGAAGTATTAGCATTTGTAATTGTACTTACATAAATTTGATGTCTTTGTCTCAGTCTAAAAATATATCTATGTAAATTCTAGCAAATCCAATTTTTGTATGCCAGAGCAAAGTTTTTAACTTAGGAATAATTTTTCTATAAATTTGAAATAAACATAACGTTTTACTACTGTTTTAAAATATACATACGTACGTGCACTTTTGACTAGCAAAATGGGGGTCTTTGTCTCTTCGTGTAGGAGGTAGAGGCAATTTTAGAACGAATCAGTTCAATTGACAAACCAAGACTATTTAAAATATTTCCTCTATTTTTAAATTTAAAAATGTACCTGTAAAGCTTGTTTCCAAAATTTGATTTGTCAAAAAAAACCTTAATGTTTCAAAATTCTTATTTGAAAATCTTTAGAGCAGTTTACTTTTTAAATTAATTTTGTACACATACAATTTTTCAATTTTAGTTAAAATATATATTTTTGGTATGCAGTTATTTTGTACTAATTAATATAAAGTTTCGTAAAAACTAATGAACCATTTTGGATACATCGAATTTTGAAAAAATCCAAAAATAAAGCCAATATAAGAGCTTGTGTATAAAAAAACTATTGAAATCAGTTGATTTGTTCTTGAGAAAACTTAAAACCAAAATAACGTGGGGTACCATTCTGAAGCAATACAAAAATCTATCGGCTTAAGCAACACATAGATGCCTGCCTAAATATAAACCATATTTACATACATGTTGTTTATGCAATCTCTAAGGTCCGAGCTTTTTTGTCTACATTAATTTGTTAAAAATGAAGCAAAAAGAAGAATTTATATAATATAAATAAAAGCCATACATTTCATATTAAAAAAAGATCTTGGTGTGAGATCTTATATAAACAAAATACAAATTGGATGAATTAAATTAATTTGAAGTCAATATCTTCTATTGTTCGCGAGATTTCTAGAACCGAACATTATTGTTTACCAATGTTGCGTACTATTTTTTGTAGATTTTAATTTTTTATGAAAAAACTGACTGTTGGACTTTTATAAAAAAAAAATCACTGTGAGATTAAATTAGTTTGAAGCCAATATTTTTAATTTTTGTAAAGATATTTGAGTCGAAAGTAATTTTTTACCAACTTTTAGTAATGTTTTTATTTTTTGCAAGAAAACTATCAATTCGATTTTTCTCAAAATTTAAGTGAAAGTTGAAAACAATATTTTTGTTCGTAAAATATTCGAGGTAACAAATATTTTTGTTCAGTTTTTTTTTCCAAAAAATATACAAGTTTTGTATCGCGTTACAATATACATATAATATAAAATTTAATTCAAGTCTCTAGCGTTATTGGTTCGTGATATATTTAGGGTTAACCAAAACTTTCACCTTTTTTTAAATTGCTTTGGTAAAAAACCATTCACTCAATTTTTTTAGATTCCTTTCTGCATCTTTCTGCATTATTATCTGTATAACAAAATTTATTTGAAGTTTATATCTCTATTGGTTCTTGAGCTATGGACGACGAAAAAAACTTCCCGAACGTACGTACACACGCACGCACAGACATCTCTCTAAAAATCTTTTATTTCGACTCTAGGGACCTTGAAACGTCGAGAAAACGGACCGATTACAATAACTTCCTATGGGAATTTAAGAACGCTTAACGCGAATCGGCTCTTACCCTTAATTTCCAAATTTTAGGTCAATCAACCTAATGGCAAAACTTGCCTACCTATATGACGCAAGTAAAAAAATTAATTTGATTTTCTAAATTGTGAAATTAAGTCTTAAATTGACTTTAAATATCTGAAGAATCCTTCATCTTTAACAAGGTTATAACACCAAGGTTGTGAAATAACATGAGTAATTATCATTGATATAATTTTGCGTTTATTGTTAAAAAATTATTGGTTGGTAAGTGCCACAAAAAAAAAAAACTGCGAAATCGTATAAAAGAAAATTTCAAATCAATACAAAAATACATACTTCGACACTACATTTACGAAACTAGGTATAATTACTAATAGTTAATAAGTTAAAAAAAAACTTTCAATTGGATTTTCCTAAGAGTCACACATCTTAAAATAGAAGAGATGACAAAATTGTATTAAAGGTACCTACAACAGCAGACAACATGTACCTACCTACCTAGCTAAATATAAACTAATTTTTTTTTGGTGTTTATGCCTAAGGTCCCAGCTTTATTGTTTACATTTATTTATTAAAAATGATAAAACAAAAGGAGGATTGGAACATAAAAAGACACAAATTTCAATTATCAAATTAATCAAATTATCTGAACCAACATAAAGAATACATTTTTGCATGTAAATATGCAAAACAAAAATCGGTATAAGATCTTAAACAACTGATGTAAGCATACAAAAATTTCGTTCATCCCCTTATTAGACACAATATTAAAACATTGCTGTTTTTCATATAAAAATGCATTGATAAAAGGAAATTACAAAAACAAATTCACCCCGGTGCACCGGTGTTCTAGAACCCTGGTGACGCATGCCGGTGCACCGGTGCATCGGTGCAGCACCGGTATTTAGCATGAACGTAAAAACGTAAAATTCAGTCACCAGCACCGAACCTCTTCTATCTTGGGATCTTTTTAAATCACGTGCACCAATTTTCGTCATAGACTGCAGACATCAAAATGAGACTATGAAAACAGAGCCTATCTACATTCGCTTGGAGATGAGAACATCCAAAAATATTCCTCCAAACACATCAGCTTTTTGTCTAATGCTGCATGACAGAATTATTGAATATAATCCACTTGATCAAGTTATTAACAGGATTGTTTGAAAATTAAATTTAAGTAAAATTTTAAAAAAATGTTATTATTAGCTGTAATACCTATAGAATGTTTGAAAATTTACTATGTTTACTCAAGTAACAACAAAAAAACAAATGTACTTTTCAGTTACCCATTTAGAATTCGCTCTCATATACCAAAACCCAAAGAAACATTGTTCGGTATTCAATGTTTTGGCTAAACATACGTACCAGAACCTAAAACCGCACTCATTCAGTGGTTCAGTGCTAAAGTATGCAAGGCTTAAGCAACAAATATGCTATTTTAGTACAAAAAACATAGTTCAGGAAGGCTTAAGCAACAAATATGCTATTTTAGTACAAAAACATAGTTCAGGGGAAAAGTATGCAATGCTTTTACGACAAATATGCAACATTTAGTACGAAAAAAACCTATGTAACAACTGGGTCAAAGGAATGCATGCATTTGTATGGAAATCATACCAGCAGGCATGCATGCATGCATGCATGCATGCCATCAGGACGCAGGAGTTACCTATTTATACTACTGACATCTCTCTAAAAATCTTTTATTTCGACTCTAGGGACCTTGAAACGTCGAGAAAACGAACCGATTACAATAACTTCCTATGGGAATTTAAGAACGCTTAACGCGAATCGGCTCTTACCCTTAATTTCCAAATTTTAGGTCAATCAACCTAATAGCAAAACTTGCCTACCTATATGACGCAAGTAAAAAAATTAATTTGATTTTCTAAATTGTGAAATTAAGTCTTAAATTGACTTTAAATATCTGAAGAATCCTTCATCTTTAACAAGGTTATAACACCAAGGTTGTGAAATAACATGAGTAATTATCATTGATATAATTTTGCGTTTATTGTTAAAAAATTATTGGTTGGTAAGTGCCACAAAAAAAAACTGCGAAATCGTATAAAAGAAAATTTCAAATCAATACAAAAATACATACTTCGACACTACATTTACGAAACTAGGTATAATTACTATCTAATAGTTAATAAGTTAAAAAAAAATTTCAATTGGATTTTCCTAAGAGTCACACATCTTAAAATAGAAGAGATGACAAAATTGTATTAAAGGTACCTACAACAGCAGACAACATGTACCTACCTACCTAGCTAAATATAAACAAATTTTTTTTGGTGTTTATGCCTAAGGTCCCAGCTTTATTGTTTACATTTATTTATTAAAAATGATAAAACAAAAGGAGGATTGGAACATAAAAAGACACAAATTTCAATAATTATCAAATTAATCAAATTATCTGAACCAACATAAAGAATGCATTTTTGTTTTTATTTTTATTTCAAACTACATAGGTATTTATAAATACTGTACCTACCTATCTACTAATCTCAAACAAAATGCTAAGTGTACGGATATTATCGCACTGTCCGGATACTAGTAAGAATTCCCTATGAAATTTCATAAATTACCTGCCTACCTACCAATAACTTTTATATCTAAAATTTGAATTTAAAATCAAACCCACATCCTGAAAAAAAAATCACCTACCAATTGATATTTATCTACAAAAAAAAGAAAACTTTAAAGGTCAAACAAATCTAATCTTTAAATATTGCAGAAACCTTAAAACCAAATAAAAGCAAAATACCCACCAGCCAAAATATACATAACTATAACCAAACGTATAACTACCCCCATATGTTTCTTCTTCACAAAAATCGCATCGTATCTTCGTATACATAATACAACCATTTTTCATATACAAAGATCGTACACAGGGAGAAGCAGAGTCATGAATGCAAATGCAAAACAAAAATCGGTATAAGATCTTAAACAACTGATGTAAGCATACACAAATTTCGTTTATCCCCTTATTAGACACAATATTAAAACATTGCTGTTTTTCATATAAAAATGCATTGATAAAAGGAAATTACAAAAACAAATTCACCCCGGTGCACCGGTGTTCTAGAACCCTGGTGATGCCGGTGCACCGGTGCACCGATGTTCTAGAACCCTGGTGATGCATGCCGGTGCACCGGTGCAGCACCGGTATTTAGCATGAACGTAAAAACGTAAAATTCAGTCACCAGCACCGAACCTCTTCTATCTTGGGATCTTATTAAATCACGTGCACCAATTTTCGTCATAGACTGCAGACATCAAAATGAGACTATGAAAACAGAGCCTATCGACATTCGCTTGGAGATGAGAACATCCAAAAATATTCCTCCAAACACATCAGCTTTTTGTCTAATGCTGCATGACAGAATTATTGAATATAATCCACTTGATCAAGTTGTTAACAGGATTGTTTGAAAATTAAATTTAAGTAAAATTTTTAAAAAATGTTATTATTAGCTGTAATACCTATAGAATGTTTGAAAATTTACTATGTTTACTCAAGTAACAACAAAAAAACAAATGTACTTTTCAGTTACCCATTTAGAACAAATAAAAAAATATCAATAATATCCAACTAACTTGCTTTGTTCTTACTAGATTAAGTGTCTTGGTTTCGTTCGCTCTCATATACCAAAACCCAAAAAAAACATTGTTCGGTATTCAATGTTTTGGCTAAACATACGTACCAGAACCTAAAACCGCACTCATTCAGTGGTTCAGTGCTAAAGTATGCAATGCTTAAGCAACAAATATGCTATTTTAGTACAAAAAACCTAGTTCAGGGGCAAAGTATGCAATGCTTTTACGACAAATATGCAACATTTAGTACGAAAAAAACCTACCCCGGTGATGCCGGTGATGCCGATGATGCTGGTGATGCCGGTGATCCAGAACCCTCTAGTTACAACTACTCACATCTTTTTATATAAAAACAGATTGAAACGGCAAAAAAGTGCTTGTTGTTTTGTTACTCGTATTTAATTTCATACATATCAGATGCAATCTGCTAAAAATAGTTTTAAGAGGCTAATAATACCTGAAACTGGGGTGGAATCGGCTAAGGTGATTGTTGATAAATGACAATCAAAATGATCGAATTTGATCTACGTAAGGTGATAGTCAAATTGATACCTAAAAAGCTGTCACAAAAAAATGTGATAGTCAATTTCAAACAAACATGTTTATTCCGAATAGAGCTACCATACGCTTACACAAACGACTGAAAAATGTTCTTAGTTCACTTTGTTTAAAAAAAAACACATTCCTGTGACCGACAAAGCTTACGACATTCGAAAAAAGCAAGAAAAGTAAGAATTTTATTCAAAATCAGCCAATTTGATACTTTTATTTAGATATTTTATAAGAATCAATTTAAAATTTCACCAAGGCAACAACGAATTTTGACAATTTGAATCTGAAATTGTTCAATCGAATTGAATTGAGTTGAATCATCTTACACAGACGGAATGAAAATGATAGTCAATTTGACTATCAAAAAAATGATAGTCAACTATCACCTTAGCCGATTCCACCCAAGGATAAAATAATTGAATAATATGAAGTAAAAACCAAGAACTTTTACATTTGAATAACAGTAATTGACTTATAATACACAAATGTATGATTATAATGCAAACGATTTTATACAACACATTTCATAATCATTTTATTATTAAATTAAAAACTTATTACACTTTTAAACAGACTGAAGGAGGCTCTGGCATATTGGGTGGGTTGCTTGGTGGTTTCTTCTCAAAGAATCCGACAGTGCCCCTTAACGAAAATGTAAGTTTTAATTTTTCCAAAAGAAACAACTATTATAAATTAGTTTATGTACCTACCGTCCGCTGCATTTTTGGACGATATTAGTTTAAACGAAAGCCATTTATAAACTTTTAATATAATTAAAGCACCTTTACCACACATATACATACTATACATACATATATGTTCTTATTTCAACTTAAGAATTATTAAATTGCACAATTAATCCTTAATAAATAACAATAACAAAACGAAACAAAAAAAATAGCATAAATAATAACAGTGATGAAAAAAAATAACAACAAAAAAAAACAATAAACCACGCCACACTAAAACATTACAAAAAAAAACAAAAACAACTAACAACCAACAAAAGAAACATGATAAGCCAAGCTCAGCGTAGCACAGTAAGTACCATCCTTCACTTTCCCCTTTCTCTTACATTCGCATGGCTTAACATGTGTATCAAATTGCATTGCGTTTTATAACTAATGCAATTGATACAGAAGCTACTTCGTCATTCGACAACAGATTGTTGACAAAAAAAAAGTACCGTTTTGCATTAACAGGGGCGGATTCGATTTTTGTCACTACTAGGGCATAACACTAGTAGTGAAGTGTATCAAATAGCATTCTGTGGTTCAACTCAGTGATGTTTTTTTATAGTCTTTGTCTGTTTTGGTTTTTGATATTTTTTATTTGCAATGGCTGTAAATTTCAGGGTAGATTATTGTAATATTCGGGGATTTAGAGCGAATTTTCTTTCGGTGTACTCACATACTGTTTTAAAAAGGCCAGCTGTATTGGCACTAAGTGAAATCCAAGTAGGTGAGGATTCCGATCCCACTGAATTCTTTATTCAAAGGTTTAACTTGGTGTCATTAGGCCTCGCCGTATACATTAGGAATGATGTTGCTTACCAGTTTTTGCCACAATATGGTTTCTGCATGAATTCTTTTTTCAATTTTATGTAGTTTAAATTTTCCGAAAATAAGTAAATCATTCACTATTGCTTCCTTTATCGAAGCCTGTGTGCTGAGATCTTTGCTGAGTTGAACCACCTAACTCAGCTGGTCAACGAGCCCACTCCAATATCGGACGTGGTAGGTCGGGCAAAAAACACTCTTGACTTGTTTCTTACCTCTGACCCTGGTAAGTACACTATTAGTGTTCTATCTCCTCTAGGCGCACCTGACTATTGTGTCATATCAGCAAATTTCTCGTGTCAAAACTCTGCAGTTGAAGAAAGAGCTCCTAAGAGAACCGTTTGGCAATACGAGAAAGCCAACTGGGACGGTCTCAATAATTATATTAGGATCTTGAACTGGTCACTATGCTTCCTCGATAGTGACGTTGACGCCAGCGCAGATAAGATCACAAGTTAGATTCTCTTTGGAATGAGAACTTTTATCCCGAATAGGATTAAAAGCATCAGACCTAAGGAAAACACATGGTTCGATGTGAGCTGTAAAGAGGTTATTAGGGTCAAGAAGGTAAGTTTACGTTATTTTAAAGTCAACCCAACTGAGGAAAATCGGAATAAACTCAAGCAAGCCAGGAAGGCCTGCAACGCCCATATTCGATGGACCAAGTTTTTACATGACCAAAAATTACTGCAAAAAATACTGCAATGTCTCAAAGGCAGTACAAATTTTTGGTCATTTGTAAAAAACATGAGGAATTCTTCCTCTTCCTCGGTTCCTACGCTCGTTGTCAATGACACTCCATTTGTTAGCTCTTTAGAGAAAGCTAATTTATTTGCTAGGCAGTTCGCTGCCAATTCAACACTGCCAGTGAGTGTTATGACTCCGCCTGTCATTGAACGCGTTAGTGATTCTATGGGGCCAATCTTTTTTCGCACTCGTACTGTGGTAAGAGTTCTAAAAGATCTTAACATACATAAATCCGCTGGTCCAGATGGTATCCCTGCTATTGTTCTGAAGAGGTGTTCTTCAAGGCTGGCAAAACCACTGCGTACTCTCCTACTCCTCAGGTCTCGGTCCGAGCGGATGGAAAACCGCATTTGTCCAGCCTATCCCCAAAAAAGGCTAATCTTCCTCACCCTCTAATTACCGACCGATTGCACTTACGCTGATTAATTATCAGCTCAAGAAATATCTCGAAGATCGAAAGCTTCTTAATGACCGACAATACGGCTTTCGTAGCAATAGGTCCACTCGTGATCTCATGGTTCATCTCACCGAACAGTGGAGGAGAAAGTAAGATTATTGCACTTGATATTTCAAAAGCATTTGATAGGGTTTGACATCAGGCTCTCTTATCGAAAATGCGTCCTTTCGGTTTTCATGAATCCCTCCTTCATTGGATTAGTAATTACCTTTCGAATCGTTCAACACAAGTTGTATTGGATGGATTCAAGTCTGAAAACCACAAAATAAATGCTGGTGTGCCCCAGGGCTCTGTTCTATCTCCAACACTTTTTCCCAATTTTTTTAATGATCTCATATCTGCCACTTCTAATCAAATACATTGTTTCGCTGACGATAGTATTCTTAGCTTTTCATATTCGTTTTCAGATTCACATCCTTCTTCTTCGGATGTGAAACTGTAACGACAAAATGTGATAAGCTCATTAAATTCCGACCTAAACAGCATTGTACAACGGGGAATAAAAAACCAAGTGGAATTTAATGCTTCGAAAACCCAATGCTGTTTTGTATCGTTAAAGCGAGATATACCCCCCTTGCCGTTATCTATAGATGGCACTTGCATCGAGGAGACTAAACATCTCGATATTCTCGGTATGTGTATCAGCAACCACCTTTTGTGGAACGATCACATACGTGAGGTAGACAAAAATGCCGCAAGATGTTTGGGTTTTCTAAGTTTTTCTCGCCGTCTGATCTGGCTGTTATCTACAAGACTTATATACTTCCAAAGCTTGAATATAACTGGTGCTCCTGCAAGCTACTTAAGCCTCTTGGACAGTATCGAACGTAGAGCATTTATATTGATTGGTAATAATACCATCATAGGATCATTTACTTGAATATACTCGAAATGTTTCTTGTCTCACCCTCTTTTACCGTTATTTTAACAGTTTATGCTCTAGAGAAATAGCCAGCTGCATTCCTCCCCTTAAACAGTTCAACCGTAATACTCGCGCTTCTAGGAATGGTCATCAATATAAACTCGAACCCAACTTCGGTCGTACTGTCAAATATAGAGATTCGTTCTTTAGCCGTACTACGCGAATGTGGAATGCCTTGCCACACTCTGTCTTTTCCAGCCATTGCAATATTCCTTTCAACCCCTCTCTCCCTTTCCTAGTGCTCACACTGTGTGCGCTTATTATAAAAAAAATGCAAAAAAACGTGAAATAATTAATTAATGTTTAGTTATTAAAAATGTTACATTTAATACTGCTTTCCCTGCAAGAGCTGCAGACTTAAGCTTTTCCAAAGATCTTTTATGTGATATACACATGTAAGTCAAAAAGTGTAACAGTTGATGAAGGCAAATAAGATGAAGAATACTTACAATACTAAATCATTTTTCATTTTTTTTTTTGAGTAAATTAACAAGCCAGGAAAATGTTGAAAGACTGCAAATTAGGTTTAGAAGCAGCGTGCGGGCATTACCTTGTCGACTGTACTTTTTTTCTCTTTATTTTGCAAAAATCTTTCTCTTTTCAATTAAAAAATAAGGTCAATAAAAATGAATTAAATTGGTAAAATAGTGTCATTGGGGTCATGGGGTCCATTTTTACCGCGGAATGTTATAAATTTAGTGTGATATATTATTCACTTTTAATTTTTTTACTTATTTATAAATAATTTTAAAACATTTATAAGATTAGTCAAGATGAATTAAAATTGTCTATTAGACAATTAAGCTTTCACGTAATTCGAAAATATAATTCTTAAATTTGTTTGACTTTAAACCTGGCATAAAATGTAATAAGTTTCCCTGGCCTGGGGCGCACCAGAATTTATTAGGTGGTTTTCAGACTTGAACCCATCCAATATTCTTATATTGAACGATCCGAATGGTAATTAATAATCCGATGAAAGAGGGTTTCATGAAAACCGAAGTCACGCGTTTTCGTTAAGAGAGCCTGATCCCAGACCCTATCAAATACTGTTGAAATATCAAGTGCAATTATATTACGTTCCCCAAAACGACGCAAAGATTTGCTGCACTGTACGGTGAGATGAACCATGGGATCACCATTAGACCTATTGCTGCGAAACCGTACGGCCGGTCAAGAAGAAGCGTTCGATCTTTGAGATATTTTTTAAGCTGATAATTAATCGGCGTTTACATGAACTAGCAAAGAAGAGACGTAAGTGCAATCGTCGATAATTAAAGGTGAGGAAGATTCGCCTGATTTGGGGATGGGTTAGACAAATGCTATTTTCTGTAAGGAGACCTGTGTATCAAATACATTAGTAATAAAACGCAATCCAATTTGATGCACATGCTAAGCAGAGCTACTGAGAAAGGAAAAGTGGAGAATGTGCCTGGCTAATCATATTTTTTTGTTGGTTGTTTGATTTCATGTGACACAAAAAAAAACAGCTACTTTTTATAACCTTCTCCCGAAAAACCCCATAAAACTTGTATTTATAATTAAATATAAACAATTTGTCCGCAATATAAACTTAATACATACCCCATTCATTCGAAATTCGGGTTTTTCCAAAAAAACGTAAGTATTTGTGAAATATCGTTAAATAAAAACATAGAAAGCTTGTCCACATTCATATGACACGAAGTATATATTATATATTATATTATATTATATTATATTATATTATATTATATTATATTATATTATATTATATTATATTATATTATATTATATTATATTATATTATATTATATTATATTATATTATATTATATTATATTATATTATATTATATTATATTATATTATATTATATTATATTATATTATATTATATTATATTATATTATATTATATTATATTATATTATATTATATTATATTATATTATATTATATTATATTATATTATATTATATTATATTATATTATATTATATTATATTATATTATATTATATTATATTATATTATATTATATTATATTATATTATATTATATTATATTATATTATATTATATTATATTATATTATATTATATTATATTATATTATATTATATTATATTATATTATATTATATTATATTATATTATATTATATTATATTATATTATATTATATTATATTATATTATATTATATTATATTATATTATATTATATTATATTATATTATATTATATTATATTATATTATATTATATTATATTATATTATATTATATTATATTATATTATATTATATTATATTATATTATATTATATTATATTATATTATATTATATTATATTATATTATATTATATTATATTATATTATATTATATTATATTATATTATATTATATTATATTATATTATATTATATTATATTATATTATATTATATTATATTATATTATATTATATTATATTATATTATATTATATTATATTATATTATATTATATTATATTATATTATATTATATTATATTATATTATATTATATTATATTATATTATATTATATTATATTATATTATATTATATTATATTATATTATATTATATTATATTATATAATATTATATTATATTATATTATATAATAATATTATATTATATTATATTATATTATATTATATTATATTATATTATATTATATTATATTATATTATATTATATTATATTATATTATATTATATTATATTATATTATATTATATTATATTATATTATATTATATTATATTATATTATATTATATTATATTATATTATATTATATTATATTATATTATATTATATTATATTATATTATATTATATTATATTATATTATATTATATTATATTATATTATATTATATTATATTATATTATATTATATTATATTATATTATATTATATTATATTATATTATATTATATTATATTATATTATATTATATTATATTATATTATATTATATTATATTATATTATATTATATTATATTATATTATATTATATTATATTATATTATATTATATTATATTATATTATATTATATTATATTATATTATATTATATTATATTATATTATATTATATTATATTATATTATATTATATTATATTATATTATATTATATTATATTATATTATATTATATTATATTATATTATATTATATTATATTATATTATATTATATTATATTATATTATATTATATTATATTATATTATATTATATTATATTATATTATATTATATTATATTATATTATATTATATTATATTATATTATATTATATTATATTATATTATATTATATTATATTATATTATATTATATTATATTATATTATATTATATTATATTATATTATATTATATTATATTATATTATATTATATTATATTATATTATATTATATTATATTATATTATATTATATTATATTATATTATATTATATTATATTATATTATATTATATTATATTATATTATATTATATTATATTATATTATATTATATTATATTATATTATATTATATTATATTATATTATATTATATTATATTATATTATATTATATTATATTATATTATATTATATTATATTATATTATATTATATTATATTATATTATATTATATTATATTATATTATATTATATTATATTATATTATATTATATTATATTATATTATATTATATTATATTATATTATATTATATTATATTATATTATATTATATTATATTATATTATATTATATTATATTATATTATATTATATTATATTATATTATATTATATTATATTATATTATATTATATTATATTATATTATATTATATTATATTATATTATATTATATTATATTATATTATATTATATTATATTATATTATTATATTATATTATATTATATTATATTATATTATATTATATTATATTATATTATATTATATTATATTATATTATATTATATTATATTATATTATATTATATTATATTATATTATATTATATTATATTATATTATATTATATTATATTATATTATATTATATTATATTATATTATATTATATTATATTATATTATATTATATTATATTATATTATATTATATTATATTATATTATATTATATTATATTATATTATATTATATTATATTATATTATATTATATTATATTATATTATATTATATTATATTATATTATATTATATTATATTATATTATATTATA
>OX608073.1:183278550-183281088 GCA_951509635.1 Eupeodes luniger | reverse complement strand
TCCCTATCTCTGAGATAGTCCTTCACGATCCGCAGGAGGTAGTCTGGGATGCTAAAGGTGATCTCAAGCGCATTTAGCATATCGCTCCATCTGGCCGAGTTGAAGGCATTTCTGACATCCAGAGTTGCCAGAAGTACGATTTTCCTCGAGTAGTGGTTTCCCTGTTGGGCGATTTGGGTAGCCTTCACTACCTCATCGATGGCTCCGATCGTAGAGTGGCCTTTCCTGAAGCCGTGCTGCCTTTCCGATAGATCTCCTGATGCCTGTACTGCTGCTGTGATCCGTGGTTTTAGCATCCTCTCCAAGAGCTTCCCTGCGGTGTTTAGCATACACAGAGGTCTGTATGCAGATGGGGAATCTGGATCACCTTTTCCCTTACTGATTAATACCAAACGTTGTGTCTTCCAGCACTTGAGAAAGACCCCTTCCTCCAAGCAGCTGTTGAACATGTTGAGCAACAGTTCTGGACATACCCGTGCGGTAACTTTCAGCACTTCCGTTGGGATCCCGTCTGGTCCAGGGGCTCTTTTATTTTGTGCCGTTTCCACAGCTGATCTCAGCTCTTCTACACTGAAGGGTGGTACGTCCTGTCGTTGGGCCGATATGGTGTCGGGCGGCCTGACTGGGTGGGTTGGGAAGAGTGTGTCAACTATGTGCGCCATCTTTTCTTCGTCCAGGGTGGGGCTAGCCGACTGAGCTCCCAGTTTCCGCATCACAATCTTATAGCCTAGTCCCCAAGGGTCGCTGTTGATGTCCTGGCGGAGATCCTCCCACTTCTGTCTTTTGCTCGAATTGATGGCGTTCTTGAGCTCTGACCGTTTGCTTCTGAATTCCGCGAGGTCGTTTTCTATTGCCACAGCGTGTCTTCTTCTTCCCCTGGTGACTTTGCGTCTAAGTTGCAGGCATCTTCTCCGAAGCTCTGCAATCTCGTCTGTCCACCAGTATACGGGATCTCTGCTTCTGTTCTGAAGTCCTCTTTTTCTGGGCATCGAGGCGTCGCATGCTAGCCGGATCAGTTCCATTGTGGCTTCCGCTTTGGCTTCCGCAGATCCCCTTCTTTCCAAAACAGCAGTTTTTCCTTCTTCTACCACAGAAGTGAAGATATCTTCGTTCAGCCTGTTAATGTTCCACCTTGGAGCTTGGGCTTGGTTTCGGATGGTGGTTCTTTGGGTGTCCTCTAGTTCAAAGATAATATACTGATGGTCGCTGCCCGTGTAGTCTTCGATAACTCTCCAGTTTCGTATCTTTGCGGATGTGGATTCCGTTGCAAAGGTCACGTCTGGTATCGTGCCTATGCAGCCAGGTCTTCTAAAAGTGGGTGTGTTTCCTACATTCACAACGTTCAAGCCACGTCGCGCTGCCATCTCGAGTATTTGCCTTCCTCGTGAGTCCGTAGTTGGCATTCCCCACTCTTGTCCTCTGGCATTGAAATCTCCAGCGACTAGGATTTCTCCCTCAGTTCCATTTAGGAAGTCCTCTAAATCTTCTAGTTTCTTTCGGAATTCTTCGATTCTGTCGGTTGGGCTGAAGTATATGCTAGCTATCGTTAGCTTTCCACTTTTCACCCATACGAAGCCTCTTTCTGTCCCTTTTTTTCCAATGGGGAATTTGCTCCTATCGGGAATCCAAATTGCAGCAGTTTTGAGCACATCCGGTATCCAGTTTGGTCCATCCTTGTCACAGTATTGCTCGCTAATGATGACGATTTCTGCCCGCAATTCTGCGATAAGTTTCGTCAGGAGGCTGTCCGCTGTAAGGCTCCTGTGGACATTCGCCTGGAGTATTATGGTCATTTTGAGGAGGCCTTTTTCGCCTGTTCGAGCGCTTTCCTAAACACTGTGCAGTTTCCTGTGCCTGGCACATGATTCAGGGGCGGTGTTGTTTCCAGTGCGGCGCATAGGCAGCATTTTGGAGGATTTGTGCACTCCTTCTTTTTATGGCCTGACTCTCCGCAATTGATACATAGTCCTTGGCTCTTCCTGTCTGCGTTGGTGCAGGACACTTGTTTGTGCCCGTATCCGAAGCATTTGAAACATCTCAGGACTTCCGTTCTTCTTCTGATTTGGCAGTGTGTCCAACCGATCTTAATTGTCTTGGCCCTTAACATTTCTTGAGCGGCTTTAATGTTTACTCTTATTATTGCCATCTTCAGAGATCTTTTGTTTTTGCCAGTGACTCCGATCTGTATGTCTGTTACAACATCTGCAAATTTCTGTCTTACTGCTTCTTGGACTTCTTCCACTGTAGTTAATTCGTCGAGGTCCCTGATTTCTATGCTTACTTTTGCTTCGAGGTTGTTGACCGTAGCTCTGTCACCAAGGATCACCCGAAGAGATTCTCCGAAAGCCGCCTTGTTTTTTGTCTTCGATCCGAGTTCCAGTAGTACATCCCCAGATTTCGTCTACCGGACTTTTTTAACTGTTGTCTCGGTGTCATCCGGGTTCACTTTCATCTTGATTTCCCGTAGGATGTCCGTGAAGTTTACGCTATCACTGGGTTTAATCAAGATGGCTTCGGATTGTGTTTTCCTTGCCCGGG
>OX608073.1:183248550-183271050 GCA_951509635.1 Eupeodes luniger | reverse complement strand
AATATAATAATAATAATAATAATAATAATAATAATAATAATAATAAATAATAATAATAATAAAAATATAATAATAATAATAATAATAATAATAATAATAAAATAATAATAATAATAATAATAATAATAATAATAATAATAATAAAATAATAATAATAATAATAATAATAATAATAATAATAATAATAATAATAATAATAATAATAATAATAATAATAATAATAATAATAATATAATAATAATAATAATAATAATAATAATAATAATAATAATAATAATAATAATAATAATAATAATAATAATAATAATAATAATAATAATAATAATAATAATAATAATAATAATAATAATAATAATAATAATAATAATAATAAAATAATAATAATAATAATAATAATAATAATAATAATAATAATAATAATAATAATAATAATAATAATAATAATAATGATAATAATAATAATAATAATAATAATAATAATAATAATAATAATAATAATAATTAATAATAATATAATAATAATAATAATAATAATAATAATAATAATAATAATAATAATAATAATAATAATAATAATAATAATAATAATAATAATAATAATAATAATAATAATAATAATAATAATAATAATAATAATAATAATAATAATAATAATAATAATAATAATAATAATAATAATAATAATAATAATAATAATAATAATAATAATAATAATAATAATAATAATAATAATAATAATAATAATAATAATAATAATAATAAATAATAATAATAATAATAATAATAATAATAATAATAATAATAATAATAATAATAATAATAATAATAATAATAATAATAATAATAATAATAATAATAATAATAATAATAATAATAAATAATAATAATAATAATAATAATAATAATAATAATAATAATAATAATAATATAATAATAATAATAATAATAATAATAATAATAATAATAATAATAATAATAATAATAATAATAATAATAATAATAATAATAATAATAATAATAATAATAATAATAATAATAATAATAATAATAATAATAATAATAATAATAATAATAATAATAATAATAATAATAATAATAATAATAATAATAATAATAATAATAATAATAATAATAATAATAATAATAATAATAATAATAATAATAATAATAATAATAATAATAATAATAATAATAATAATAATAATAATAATAATAATAATAATAATAATAATAATAATAATAATAATAATAATAATAATAATAATAATAATAATAATAATAATAATAATAATAATAATAATAATAATAATAATAATAATAATAATAATAATAATAATAATAATAATAATAATAATAATAATAATAATAATAATAATAATAATAATAATAATAATAATAATAATAATAATAATAATAATAATAATAATAATAATAATAATAATAATAATAATAATAATAATAATAATAATAATAACAATAATAATAATAATAATAATAATAATAATAATAATAATAATAATAATAATAATAATAATAATAATAATAATAATAATAATAATAATAATAATAATAATAATAATAATAATAATAATAATAATAATAATAATAATAATAATAATAATAATAATAATACTGATAATAATAATAATAATAATAATAATAATAATAATAATAATAATAATAATAATAATAATAATAATAATAATAATAATAATAATAATAATAATAATAATAATAATAATAATAATAATAATAATAATAATAATAATAATAATAATAATAATAATAATAATAATAATAATAATAATAATAATAATAATAATAATAATAATAATAATAATAATAATAATAATACAATAATAATAATAATAATAATAATAATAATAATAATAATAATAATAATAATAATAATTCTGAAAACATGAAAGTAAATACTCTAAGTCCACAACATCGAGATCGGCACGAATATGAAACTGATGAAGATGAACTTGCTCGGGAAACTGAAAAAAGTAGACCTTGTAAAAAACGGAAGGCTGAACATTCGCCTAGGTCTCAAAATCAGCCAAAACCAAATAAAATTACACGGAAAGATCAGTTTTCTGCGAATAAGAAACTTCCTCCACCGATAAACATCGTTGGTCAAGCGGATTATAACAAAATTCTTCCTATTCTAAAAGAAACGGCGCAAAAGAATTTCAAAGCTACATCCACTCACAATAATACGTGGAAAATTAACGTAAATGATTCAGATTCTTATAGAAAACTGTCGAAAAAACTCAGCGATGAAAAAATTGAATGGTATAGTTATTCAATTAAAGAAGAAAGACCTCTACGTGTAGTTGCTAGAGGACTTCATCCCTCTTGTTCAAAAGAAGACATCCTTTCGGACTTAAAAACCAAAGGATTTAAGATTCTTGACGCAACAAATCTTTTGAAGCGAGAAAAAGGAATCGAAACCGCTTATATAAAACGCGCTCTTCCGCTTTTTATTCTAAGCTTCGATAAAAATGAAAATGTAGACAATGTTTATAATATTAAAACTATAATGAATATTGTTGTAAAAATCCAACCACTAAGAAAGAACAAACGCCTTATTCCTCAGTGCAAGCGATGCCAAGGTTTTAACCATACAGCAGCTTATTGTCAGAAGGACCCCGTTTGCGTTAAATGCGCGGGAAAGCACATGACTGATGTATGCCGTCTTAAAAAAGAAACTCCGGCTACATGCGCGAATTGCAAAGGTAATCATCCAGCAAATTACCGTGGCTGTGAGGTCGCAAAGGAAATGTTAAAGAGGCGCGAAGAATTTAGTAAGAAAACTAAAAAAAATACCTCAAAGCAAAACAAAGAATTAAAATTAAAAACCAAGACTAATACTCAAGCGTCGAGTAAAACGGACGGGAAAAATAATGAAAACGTTTTACCCTCAGAAAACATAAAAACAAAAAAGACGAACACGTACGCTCAAGTCACGGCGCCCGAAAAACCTAAAACTATTAAACCTGACTCCGTTCAAAATGTATTTTCCCTTATACTTGAACGATTAGAAGAACAAGGGAGAATTAACACAATTATTCTTGAGAAATTGGACAAATTTGAGTCGGCGGCTCTTAAAACACCAAATTTACCGTAAACATGGATCAGTTGTCCCAACAACTCAAAATAATAACATGGAACGCGAACGGACTTACCGCAAAAATCGAAGAACTAGAAACGGTTCTACTTAACGAAAGAATAGATATTTGTTTGATCTCTGAAACTCATTTGAAAAAAGACTCAAATTTAAGTATTAAAGGTTATTCGGCTTACCACGCATGCCATCCATCCGAAAGAGCAAGGGGTGGTTCTTCCGTATTTATCAGAGAAAATATCAATCATTCGTTTGAGATAAATATCGAGCTCGATACAATGCAAGTTACTTCCGTTAGCATAAAAGTTAGACACGTATTTTTTAATATTGCGTCTATTTACTGTCCTCCTCGGTCCAAGATAGACAAAAACGATTTTAAAGATCTTTTCAACGCTTTAGGTCCAAAATTTATTATTGGCGGCGACTTCAATTCGAAACATTCATTTTGGGGATCACGTTGCATTTCGACGAAGGGTAGACAACTCTACAAAGCGGGTATTGAATGTAACGTTGAATTTTTCTCATCAGGAAAACCAACGTATTGGCCAACCGATACAGCGAAAACACCCGATCTTGTTGACTTTTTCATCGCAAGAGGAATGAACAGAAAATATATGACAGTAGATGATAACTTCGATTTTTCTACGGATCACTCGGCCGTTATCTTAACAATAAACAGTAACGTAATCGAAAAAGAAAAGCCCCTAATCTTAACAAATAATAACACAAATTGGGATAAATTCAAAGAAGATTGCGAAAATAGAATTATACTGAACGTCTCTTTGCAAACTCCGTTTGAGTTAGAAGATGAAACAGAAAAATTTATAAATATTGTTCAAGAAGCAGCTTGGAATAATACTCCGATCTGTAGTAAAAAGTCAAGGCAATACGAAGAAAAAATTCCAGAAGATATAAAAGAATTGATACGCGAAAAACGAAAAGCTCGAAAAGTATGGCAGCAATCACGTGCTCCTCAGCATAAAAGTGTCGTCAACTTTTTATCAAACAAGATTAAAAATTTGTTACGAGATTTTAAAAACAGCGAGAATTCTGCCTATCTTGAAAGCCTAACAGCAGACAAAAAAACGAATTATTCTCTTTGGAAGACGATAAAAGGTATTAAAAAGCCTCAAATAATGTCGGCACCTATTCGAAAAAATAATTCTGAATGGGCAAAAACTGATAAGGAAAAGGCGGATTTATTTGCTAAGCACCTTGAGGAAACGTTCAAACCTTTCGATGGTCAAGAGTTTCTGACTAATGACGGAGAGCTCCAACCAGCGCCGGAAAATTTTTCTATCAGGAATATTACTTTGACTGAACTTGTCCAGGAAATAAAACGGCAGAAAAATAATAAAGCTCCTGGCTACGACCTGATTAACGGTCGTGTCCTCAAAGAGTTGCCTAAAAAAGCAATGGTTAAGCTCTTACAGCTCACTAACGCTGCTTTAAGACTTGCTTACGTACCCACGCAATGGAAAGTCGCCGAAGTAATAATGATCCCCAAACCGGGTAAGCCACCGAATGAGAAAAAATCGTATAGACCAATTTCTCTCTTACCAATTATATCTAAAATATTTGAAAAATTGCTTCTTAAACGAATGCTACCAATTATTGAAGAAAAACGTTTAATTCCCGACCACCAATTCGGTTTCCGGAATAATCACTCGACAATTGATCAGGTTTACCGAATAACTAACGAAATTGAAAAAGCATTTGAAGAAAAAAAGATTTGCTCAACTGCATTTCTTGACGTTTCTCAAGCTTTTGACAAAGTTTGGCATGACGGGCTAAAATATAAATTAAAAGTCTTTCCAGAGCAAATATATAACATTCTTGAATCGTACCTAGAAAATAGATTCTTTCGAGTTAAGCAAGGAACGGAGTATTCGGAGTTTAAAGAAATAAACGCTGGGGTTCCCCAGGGTAGCGTCCTTGGACCGATTTTGTTTGTTCTTTATACCCGAGATATACCCCAAACAGAAGGCACAACTTTAGGCACTTTTGCCGATGATACAGCTGTACTTGCAATATCGGATTCAATAGAAACGGCAACCTTTAAGCTTCAAAAGGCATTAAATAGCATTTCAGATTGGACAAAGAAATGGCGAATTGCTCTTAATGAAACGAAATCGACGCACACAAATTTTACGTATAAAAAAGTATATAACTTACCTATTTATATAAATTCTGTGCAAATTCCATACGCTAATGAAGCGAAGTATCTAGGCATGACTCTAGACGCGAAACTTAAATGGAAAGTTCATGTAAAAAAGAAACGCGATGAACTCGAAAATAAACTCCGCGAATTGACATGGCTTATTGGAAGATATTCCAATCTAAGCGTTTATAACAAGCTTCTTATTTATAAGCAAGTACTGAAACCAGTTTGGACGTACGGTATACAACTTTGGGGTTGTACCAACGAAAGAAATATACAAATTTTGCAAACATACCAAAACAAAGTACTTAAAATAATAGTAAATGCTCCATGGTATGTAAGAAATAGCGACTTACATAGAGATTTAAATATAAAATATGTAGAAAACGAAATTAAAAAATTTGCTACAGAGCTAAGATCACGACTTAGAAATCATTAATAACTTAATCCAACAATCTGTTAGCGAGGCGTTCGTTTTTCGGCGTCTGCACCGAACAAGACCTTCTGATCTAGCGCAAACAAATTAATCTCTCCACTCGAATTTTGTGGAATCTTCAGGTCCTCTCGTTGGGGAGCTTCCTGACAAAACGCGAACAAAATGACGCTAAAACTACTTGTTAAGCTGGACTTAGTTGTAGTAATAATATAGAAGATAAGGGAGGTGAGTTTTAGTCAGTAAAAATCTGACACTACTATAAGCATCGGGCTTATAGTGTCTCTGAAGATTTCTCACCTTCCTGCGAAAAAAAAAAAAAAAAAAAAAAAAAAAAATAATAATAATAATAATAATAATAATAATAATAATAATAATAATAATAATAATAATAATAATAATAATAATAATAATAATAATAATAATAATAATAATAATAATAATAATAATAATAATAATAATAATAATAATAATAATAATAATAATAATAATAATAATAATAATAATAATAATAATAATAATAATAATAATAATAATAATAATAATAATAATAATAATAATAATAATAATAATAATAATAATAATAATAATAATAATAATAATAATAATAATAATAATAATAATAATAATAATAATAATAATAATAATAATAATAATAATAATAATAATAATAATAATAATAATAATAATAATAATAATAATAATAATAATAATAATAATAATAATAATAATAATAATAATAATAATAATAATAATAATAATAATAATAATAATAATAATAATAATAATAATAATAATAATAATAATAATAATAATAATAATAATAATAATAATAATAATAATAATAATAATAATAATAATAATAATAATAATAATAATAATAATAATAATAATAATAATAATAATAATAATAATAATAATAATAATAATAATAATAATAATAATAATAATAATAATAATAATAATAATAATAATAATAATAATAATAATAATAATAATAATAATAATAATAATAATAATAATAATAATAATAATAATAATAATAATAATAATAATAATAATAATAATAATAATAATAATAATAATAATAATAATAATAATAATAATAATAATAATAATAATAATAATAATAATAATAATAATAATAATAATAATAATAATAATAATAATAATAATAATAATAATAATAATAATAATAATAATAATAATAATAATAATAATAATAATAATAATAATAATAATAATAATAATAATAATAATAATAATAATAATAATAATAATAATAATAATAATAATAATAATAATAATAATAATAATAATAATAATAATAATAATAATAATAATAATAATAATAATAATAATAATAATAATAATAATAATAATAATAATAATAATAATAATAATAATAATAATAATAATAATAATAATAATAATAATAATAATAATAATAATAATAATAATAATAATAATAATAATAATAATAATAATAATAATAATAATAATAATAATAATAATAATAATAATAATAATAATAATAATAATAATAATAATAATAATAATAATAATAATAATAATAATAATAATAATAATAATAATAATAATAATAATAATAATAATAATAATAATAATAATAATAATAATAATAATAATAATAATAATAATAATAATAATAATAATAATAATAATAATAATAATAATAATAATAATAATAATAATAATAATAATAATAATAATAATAATAATAATAATAATAATAATAATAATAATAATAATAATAATAATAATAATAATAATAATAATAATAATAATAATAATAATAATAATAATAATAATAATAATAATAATAATAATAATAATAATAATAATAATAATAATAATAATAATAATAATAATAATAATAATAATAATAATAATAATAATAATAATAATAATAATAATAATAATAATAATAATAATAATAATAATAATAATAATAATAATAATAATAATAATAATAATAATAATAATAATAATAATAATAATAATAATAATAATAATAATAATAATAATAATAATAATAATAATAATAATAATAATAATAATAATAATAATAATAATAATAATAATAATAATAATAATAATAATAATAATAATAATAATAATAATAATAATAATAATAATAATAATAATAATAATAATAATAATAATAATAATAATAATAATAATAATAATAATAATAATAATAATAATAATAATAATAATAATAATAATAATAATAATAATAATAATAATAATAATAATAATAATAATAATAATAATAATAATAATAATAATAATAATAATAATAATAATAATAATAATAATAATAATAATAATAATAATAATAATAATAATAATAATAATAATAATAATAATAATAATAATAATAATAATAATAATAATAATAATAATAATAATAATAATAATAATAATAATAATAATAATAATAATAATAATAATAATAATAATAATAATAATAATAATAATAATAATAATAATAATAATAATAATAATAATAATAATAATAATAATAATAATAATAATAATAATAATAATAATAATAATAATAATAATAATAATAATAATAATAATAATAATAATAATAATAATAATAATAATAATAATAATAATAATAATAATAATAATAATAATAATAATAATAATAATAATAATAATAATAATAATAATAATAATAATAATAATAATAATAATAATAATAATAATAATAATAATAATAATAATAATAATAATAATAATAATAATAATAATAATAATAATAATAATAATAATAATAATAATAATAATAATAATAATAATAATAATAATAATAATAATAATAATAATAATAATAATAATAATAATAATAATAATAATAATAATAATAATAATAATAATAATAATAATAATAATAATAATAATAATAATAATAATAATAATAATAATAATAATAATAATAATAATAATAATAATAATAATAATAATAATAATAATAATAATAATAATAATAATAATAATAATAATAATAATAATAATAATAATAATAATAATAATAATAATAATAATAATAATAATAATAATAATAATAATAATAATAATAATAATAATAATAATAATAATAATAATAATAATAATAATAATAATAATAATAATAATAATAATAATAATAATAATAATAATAATAATAATAATAATAATAATAATAATAATAATAATAATAATAATAATAATAATAATAATAATAATAATAATAATAATAATAATAATAATAATAATAATAATAATAATAATAATAATAATAATAATAATAATAATAATAATAATAATAATAATAATAATAATAATAATAATAATAATAATAATAATAATAATAATAATAATAATAATAATAATAATAATAATAATAATAATAATAATAATAATAATAATAATAATAATAATAATAATAATAATAATAATAATAATAATAATAATAATAATAATAATAATAATAATAATAATAATAATAATAATAATAATAATAATAATAATAATAATAATAATAATAATAATAATAATAATAATAATAATAATAATAATAATAATAATAATAATAATAATAATAATAATAATAATAATAATAATAATAATAATAATAATAATAATAATAATAATAATAATAATAATAATAATAATAATAATAATAATAATAATAATAATAATAATAATAATAATAATAATAATAATAATAATAATAATAATAATAATAATAATAATAATAATAATAATAATAATAATAATAATAATAATAATAATAATAATAATAATAATAATAATAATAATAATAATAATAATAATAATAATAATAATAATAATAATAATAATAATAATAATAATAATAATAATAATAATAATAATAATAATAATAATAATAATAATAATAATAATAATAATAATAATAATAATAATAATAATAATAATAATAATAATAATAATAATAATAATAATAATAATAATAATAATAATAATAATAATAATAATAATAATAATAATAATAATAATAATAATAATAATAATAATAATAATAATAATAATAATAATAATAATAATAATAATAATAATAATAATAATAATAATAATAATAATAATAATAATAATAATAATAATAATAATAATAATAATAATAATAATAATAATAATAATAATAATAATAATAATAATAATAATAATAATAATAATAATAATAATAATAATAATAATAATAATAATAATAATAATAATAATAATAATAATAATAATAATAATAATAATAATAATAATAATAATAATAATAATAATAATAATAATAATAATAATAATAATAATAATAATAATAATAATAATAATAATAATAATAATAATAATAATAATAATAATAATAATAATAATAATAATAATAATAATAATAATAATAATAATAATAATAATAATAATAATAATAATAATAATAATAATAATAATAATAATAATAATAATAATAATAATAATAATAATAATAATAATAATAATAATAATAATAATAATAATAATAATAATAATAATAATAATAATAATAATAATAATAATAATAATAATAATAATAATAATAATAATAATAATAATAATAATAATAATAATAATAATAATAATAATAATAATAATAATAATAATAATAATAATAATAATAATAATAATAATAATAATAATAATAATAATAATAATAATAATAATAATAATAATAATAATAATAATAATAATAATAATAATAATAATAATAATAATAATAATAATAATAATAATAATAATAATAATAATAATAATAATAATAATAATAATAATAATAATAATAATAATAATAATAATAATAATAATAATAATAATAATAATAATAATAATAATAATAATAATAATAATAATAATAATAATAATAATAATAATAATAATAATAATAATAATAATAATAATAATAATAATAATAATAATAATAATAATAATAATAATAATAATAATAATAATAATAATAATAATAATAATAATAATAATAATAATAATAATAATAATAATAATAATAATAATAATAATAATAATAATAATAATAATAATAATAATAATAATAATAATAATAATAATAATAATAATAATAATAATAATAATAATAATAATAATAATAATAATAATAATAATAATAATAATAATAATAATAATAATAATAATAATAATAATAATAATAATAATAATAATAATAATAATAATAATAATAATAATAATAATAATAATAATAATAATAATAATAATAATAATAATAATAATAATAATAATAATAATAATAATAATAATAATAATAATAATAATAATAATAATAATAATAATAATAATAATAATAATAATAATAATAATAATAATAATAATAATAATAATAATAATAATAATAATAATAATAATAATAATAATAATAATAATAATAATAATAATAATAATAATAATAATAATAATAATAATAATAATAATAATAATAATAATAATAATAATAATAATAATAATAATAATAATAATAATAATAATAATAATAATAATAATAATAATAATAATAATAATAATAATAATAATAATAATAATAATAATAATAATAATAATAATAATAATAATAATAATAATAATAATAATAATAATAATAATAATAATAATAATAATAATAATAATAATAATAATAATAATAATAATAATAATAATAATAATAATAATAATAATAATAATAATAATAATAATAATAATAATAATAATAATAATAATAATAATAATAATAATAATAATAATAATAATAATAATAATAATAATAATAATAATAATAATAATAATAATAATAATAATAATAATAATAATAATAATAATAATAATAATAATAATAATAATAATAATAATAATAATAATAATAATAATAATAATAATAATAATAATAATAATAATAATAATAATAATAATAATAATAATAATAATAATAATAATAATAATAATAATAATAATAATAATAATAATAATAATAATAATAATAATAATAATAATAATAATAATAATAATAATAATAATAATAATAATAATAATAATAATAATAATAATAATAATAATAATAATAATAATAATAATAATAATAATAATAATAATAATAATAATAATAATAATAATAATAATAATAATAATAATAATAATAATAATAATAATAATAATAATAATAATAATAATAATAATAATAATAATAATAATAATAATAATAATAATAATAATAATAATAATAATAATAATAATAATAATAATAATAATAATAATAATAATAATAATAATAATAATAATAATAATAATAATAATAATAATAATAATAATAATAATAATAATAATAATAATAATAATAATAATAATAATAATAATAATAATAATAATAATAATAATAATAATAATAATAATAATAATAATAATAATAATAATAATAATAATAATAATAATAATAATAATAATAATAATAATAATAATAATAATAATAATAATAATAATAATAATAATAATAATAATAATAATAATAATAATAATAATAATAATAATAATAATAATAATAATAATAATAATAATAATAATAATAATAATAATAATAATAATAATAATAATAATAATAATAATAATAATAATAATAATAATAATAATAATAATAATAATAATAATAATAATAATAATAATAATAATAATAATAATAATAATAATAATAATAATAATAATAATAATAATAATAATAATAATAATAATAATAATAATAATAATAATAATAATAATAATAATAATAATAATAATAATAATAATAATAATAATAATAATAATAATAATAATAATAATAATAATAATAATAATAATAATAATAATAATAATAATAATAATAATAATAATAATAATAATAATAATAATAATAATAATAATAATAATAATAATAATAATAATAATAATAATAATAATAATAATAATAATAATAATAATAATAATAATAATAATAATAATAATAATAATAATAATAATAATAATAATAATAATAATAATAATAATAATAATAATAATAATAATAATAATAATAATAATAATAATAATAATAATAATAATAATAATAATAATAATAATAATAATAATAATAATAATAATAATAATAATAATAATAATAATAATAATAATAATAATAATAATAATAATAATAATAATAATAATAATAATAATAATAATTCTTATGGAGAAACATACTATGGAAATGCAAAATTATAATGGAACAAACCGAGTAGGGATATCTACTCAAACGTCGGCAGATACCGCGGTTGTCGGCGTGGGCTTGGCTCCACAAGGAGATGAGTCGCCAGCGGATTTTCAACCATCCATAGAACAACAAACAATAGACAATCCAACACCATCAAGACCTGCATCCAGTGTTTTGGTGAATGTATTTTCATCAACCACAAATGCGGGACAGCCAAGGCAGCGCATGAAATGGACAACTGAAATGAATAAATCCGTAATACGCTGCTACTACATTTCAACAAAAATGGAAACAGAGTTACATGTGTACCGGGCTGAAATGAGAAGACTTTTTCATACCGATTACCCACAATATAACCACCTAACGGAACAAAATATAGCTGACCGGAGAAGGGCTATCATTACAAAAAAGCTCTTAACTGATCACGAACTAGATATGATCAGGCAAGAGATCTCCCAACAATTTCCAGAAACGCAGCAACATCTCGGACATGAAGACACAGAACAAAGTGACAATGCTGTGCAATCTCGTGATCAAACAGCACCGGGAGCTTTGAATGAGCACAGTCCTGACCCGGTCCCAATGTTAAACGAAACCACAAATGATGAGCACGACGATATCTCGTTCAAAACCCTTGAAGATCATTTTAGGGAAGCATTGCTTGAATATGAAAATAGTAACCCATTGGAGAGAGGAAAGATACCGAAATCGAAAAATCATCGGAAAATTGAGAGGCTTACAAGTATACTAAACAATCGAATCCTACCACAATATGTTATCAGCAACACTAATTTCGAAAGACTTCATCTCCTCTTGTATGTGTCAGCGGTCTCTGTTACAAGAACACTAGGGCAGAAGGTACACCGTATTCAACAAAGATCGTATACAAGGACCCCAAAAATACCACCTTGGGAAAGGCGGCTGCAAAACAAGATTTCAAAACTCCGAGCTGAACTTGGCAGAATATCCGCGTTTGTAGGTGGATGCAAAACCAAGAAGGTGATGAAACAAATCAGAGCCCTTTGCCACAATTCTCAACGTTTTCCACCAACACCCCAAGAGATTGTGGAAATGAAAGATCATAGGGTTCAACTTCTCGCAGCCACATGCAAGCGATTAGCCAGATACAAGGAGTCTAGAGAACGTAAGATCCAGAACCGAAATTTTTCAGATGATGAGAGAAACTTTTACAGGAATGTATTAAAGTCAAATGCAAACGAAAATCACGGAGAAATGGCTAACATTGACGAAGCAACTCTATTTTGGAACGAAATTTGGGGTAAGCCAGAAAGTCATGAACCAAATGCTTCCTGGCTGATTGCAGAACGTCACCATAGCGAAAACATAATGGAGATGCAGCCATGTGCCATAACAGTTGCTGAAATCACGTCAGCTATTAAGCAGGTGTGCAACTGGAAAGCTGCAGGCCCCGATAAAATCCAAAACATTTGGATCAAAAAGCTTCCGATCCTGCACCAGCTCTTAGCCATACACTTCTCAAAATGGCTTGATGAGCCGGAAAGCATGCCACTTTTCCTCATGCAAGGAAATACTTTTCTTCTCCCTAAAGGAAATCCTACACCAAATCCAGCAGCATACCGACCTATTACATGTCTATCAACAGTTTATAAACTCTTCACGAAAGTAATTACCAACCGAGTATATACACACTGCATTGATAGCAATATTATAACGGAAGAGCAAAAAGGTTGTAGTAAGGACTCCCAAGGATGTAAGGAGCAACTGACCATCGATTCAGTTATAGTACGTCAGGCTACACAAGGAAAACGTAACTTAAGCATGGCTTTCGTTGACTACAAAAAAGCTTTCGACTCTGTTCCTCACTCCTATTTGCATGAAATCCTGGAGATATACAAAATAGACCCTAAAATACGAAGACTTTTAAAAGTTATTAGTGTAAAGTGGTGCGTAACAATACATTTAGGAAGCCTGACTGGCTCTAGAGTTAGCATCAAAAGAGGAATTCTCCAAGGAGATGCATTCAGCCCTCTTTGGTTCTGCTTGTCCCTAAACCCGCTCAGTAAACTACTTAAATCAGTGAATATCGGATTTAACATCAAAGCCGAAACAGGCAACCAAACGCTTAACCATCTACTCTACGTCGACGATCTCAAGCTTTACGCCAACGGTAAGGAAAAAGTCCATAGACTCCTAAATACTGTCAAGAGATTCAGTGATGACATAAAAATGGAATTTGGGATAGACAAATGCAAAATCGTTCATTTAAAGAAAGGAAAGGTTCAAAATGACGATTTGGGCTACCAGATCGATGAAAGAAATACAATATCTAACTTGTCTGATGGTGAATCTTACAAATATTTGGGGCTGATCCAACTAAAAGGAATTTGTGATTCAGCAATAAAGACTGCATTAATCAAGCAATTCACTGAAAGATTGATACTCATTCTTAAATGCAAACTAAACGCTGGTAATATGTTTAAGGCCATTAACACCTGGGTCATTCCTACGCTAACATTTTCATTTGGAGTAGTCAAATGGTCAGAGACGGACCTGAACAGCATTATGAGAACGATTCGAACACAAATGACAAAGTACCGATACCACCACCCCAAAAGTGCAGTTGAGAGAGTTGCCTTACCGCGCTGCGAAGGAGGCAGAGGACTTATCGACGTCGTGCAGTTACATGATAAGCAAATCAACAACCTCAGATCTTACTTCCAGACAAAATCGCAAACATCAAGTCTCTTGCGCACTATTTGTTTGTCAGACAAACAGTATACACCTCTTAATCTTCGCTCACAAGCGCACCAGTCTACATTTAATGTGCGTACTAATGCCGCTCTTATCGAGGACTGGAAAAACAAAAGTCTACATGGCCCCCATCGCAGTCAACTTGAGCAAGAAAGTACCCATCTCCACTACTCAAACATATGGCTGTCAAAAGGACAATTGTTTCCAGAAACGGAAGGATTTTTCATCTCAATCCAGGATAAAGTTGTTGCCACCAAGAATTACAGAAGGAATGTGCTCAAAGAACCTGTTGAAACCGATCTATGCAGACGATGCCAAATCTCGTCGGAAACAATAGAACATATACTAGGGGGATGCACTAGCTTAGCTTCACATGATTATACAGCACGGCATAACCAAGTTGCCAAAATTGTCCATTTGAGTTTAGCTAAAAGCCTCAACCTAGCAGTAGAAAACCAACCTTACTACAAGTACAGTCCTCCGCGGTTCTTGAAAATGCAACATTCAAATTATACTGGGATAGGTCAATAATAACCGACCAAACTATAAGGGCCAACAGACCAGACATAGTGGTTTTCGACAAACATGCCAATAACATCACCATATATGATATTGCCATACCTCTGAGCCATAATGTACAATCGACATACAGCGTAAAAATTGGAAAATATACTGAGCTGGCAAACGAGATGAAGGCGATGTATAGGGCTGAAAATGTCCACATTGTTCCAATTGTGATCTCGGCAACTGGACTTATTACTAAGACCCTAGTTTCGCAGATGGAAAAGGAAAATCTTCTCAAAGAATTAGAAAAAATGCAAAAATCAGTCATCCTCAGCACATGCAGTATAGTTCGTCGCTTTTTACAATCGTCATAAAAACTAACAATATGTTCAACAGAGCCTAATCCCTTGGCATAGCCCGGGATAGGTATTTTCCAACCCCATAGGGGTTGAGAAATTTAGAAACTCTGAAATAATAATAATAATAATAATAATAATAATAATAATAATAATAATAATAATAATAATAATAATAATAATAATAATAATAATAATAATAATAATAATAATAATAATAATAATAATAATAATAATAATAATAATAATAATAATAATAATAATAATAATAATAATAATAATAATAATAATAATAATAATAATAATAATAATAATAATAATAATAATAATAATAATAATAATAATAATAATAATAATAATAATAATAATAATAATAATAATAATAATAATAATAATAATAATAATAATAATAATAATAATAATAATAATAATAATAATAATAATAATAATAATAATAATAATAATAATAATAATAATAATAATAATAATAATAATAATAATAATAATAATAATAATAATAATAATAATAATAATAATAATAATAATAATAATAATAATAATAATAATAATAATAATAATAATAATAATAATAATAATAATAATAATAATAATAATAATAATAATAATAATAATAATAATAATAATAATAATAATAATAATAATAATAATAATAATAATAATAATAATAATAATAATAATAATAATAATAATAATAATAATAATAATAATAATAATAATAATAATAATAATAATAATAATAATAATAATAATAATAATAATAATAATAATAATAATAATAATAATAATAATAATAATAATAATAATAATAATAATAATAATAATAATAATAATAATAATAATAATAATAATAATAATAATAATAATAATAATAATAATAATAATAATAATAATAATAATAATAATAATAATAATAATAATAATAATAATAATAATAATAATAATAATAATAATAATAATAATAATAATAATAATAATAATAATAATAATAATAATAATAATAATAATAATAATAATAATAATAATAATAATAATAATAATAATAATAATAATAATAATAATAATAATAATAATAATAATAATAATAATAATAATAATAATAATAATAATAATAATAATAATAATAATAATAATAATAATAATAATAATAATAATAATAATAATAATAATAATAATAATAATAATAATAATAATAATAATAATAATAATAATAATAATAATAATAATAATAATAATAATAATAATAATAATAATAATAATAATAATAATAATAATAATAATAATAATAATAATAATAATAATAATAATAATAATAATAATAATAATAATAATAATAATAATAATAATAATAATAATAATAATAATAATAATAATAATAATAATAATAATAATAATAATAATAATAATAATAATAATAATAATAATAATAATAATAATAATAATAATAATAATAATAATAATAATAATAATAATAATAATAATAATAATAATAATAATAATAATAATAATAATAATAATAATAATAATAATAATAATAATAATAATAATAATAATAATAATAATAATAATAATAATAATAATAATAATAATAATAATAATAATAATAATAATAATAATAATAATAATAATAATAATAATAATAATAATAATAATAATAATAATAATAATAATAATAATAATAATAATAATAATAATAATAATAATAATAATAATAATAATAATAATAATAATAATAATAATAATAATAATAATAATAATAATAATAATAATAATAATAATAATAATAATAATAATAATAATAATAATAATAATAATAATAATAATAATAATAATAATAATAATAATAATAATAATAATAATAATAATAATAATAATAATAATAATAATAATAATAATAATAATAATAATAATAATAATAATAATAATAATAATAATAATAATAATAATAATAATAATAATAATAATAATAATAATAATAATAATAATAATAATAATAATAATAATAATAATAATAATAATAATAATAATAATAATAATAATAATAATAATAATAATAATAATAATAATAATAATAATAATAATAATAATAATAATAATAATAATAATAATAATAATAATAATAATAATAATAATAATAATAATAATAATAATAATAATAATAATAATAATAATAATAATAATAATAATAATAATAATAATAATAATAATAATAATAATAATAATAATAATAATAATAATAATAATAATAATAATAATAATAATAATAATAATAATAATAATAATAATAATAATAATAATAATAATAATAATAATAATAATAATAATAATAATAATAATAATAATAATAATAATAATAATAATAATAATAATAATAATAATAATAATAATAATAATAATAATAATAATAATAATAATAATAATAATAATAATAATAATAATAATAATAATAATAATAATAATAATAATAATAATAATAATAATAATAATAATAATAATAATAATAATAATAATAATAATAATAATAATAATAATAATAATAATAATAATAATAATAATAATAATAATAATAATAATAATAATAATAATAATAATAATAATAATAATAATAATAATAATAATAATAATAATAATAATAATAATAATAATAATAATAATAATAATAATAATAATAATAATAATAATAATAATAATAATAATAATAATAATAATAATAATAATAATAATAATAATAATAATAATAATAATAATAATAATAATAATAATAATAATAATAATAATAATAATAATAATAATAATAATAATAATAATAATAATAATAATAATAATAATAATAATAATAATAATAATAATAATAATAATAATAATAATAATAATAATAATAATAATAATAATAATAATAATAATAATAATAATAATAATAATAATAATAATAATAATAATAATAATAATAATAATAATAATAATAATAATAATAATAATAATAATAATAATAATAATAATAATAATAATAATAATAATAATAATAATAATAATAATAATAATAATAATAATAATAATAATAATAATAATAATAATAATAATAATAATAATAATAATAATAATAATAATAATAATAATAATAATAATAATAATAATAATAATAATAATAATAATAATAATAATAATAATAATAATAATAATAATAATAATAATAATAATAATAATAATAATAATAATAATAATAATAATAATAATAATAATAATAATAATAATAATAATAATAATAATAATAATAATAATAATAATAATAATAATAATAATAATAATAATAATAATAATAATAATAATAATAATAATAATAATAATAATAATAATAATAATAATAATAATAATAATAATAATAATAATAATAATAATAATAATAATAATAATAATAATAATAATAATAATAATAATAATAATAATAATAATAATAATAATAATAATAATAATAATAATAATAATAATAATAATAATAATAATAATAATAATAATAATAATAATAATAATAATAATAATAATAATAATAATAATAATAATAATAATAATAATAATAATAATAATAATAATAATAATAATAATAATAATAATAATAATAATAATAATAATAATAATAATAATAATAATAATAATAATAATAATAATAATAATAATAATAATAATAATAATAATAATAATAATAATAATAATAATAATAATAATAATAATAATAATAATAATAATAATAATAATAATAATAATAATAATAATAATAATAATAATAATAATAATAATAATAATAATAATAATAATAATAATAATAATAATAATAATAATAATAATAATAATAATAATAATAATAATAATAATAATAATAATAATAATAATAATAATAATAATAATAATAATAATAATAATAATAATAATAATAATAATAATAATAATAATAATAATAATAATAATAATAATAATAATAATAATAATAATAATAATAATAATAATAATAATAATAATAATAATAATAATAATAATAATAATAATAATAATAATAATAATAATAATAATAATAATAATAATAATAATAATAATAATAATAATAATAATAATAATAATAATAATAATAATAATAATAATAATAATAATAATAATAATAATAATAATAATAATAATAATAATAATAATAATAATAATAATAATAATAATAATAATAATAATAATAATAATAATAATAATAATAATAATAATAATAATAATAATAATAATAATAATAATAATAATAATAATAATAATAATAATAATAATAATAATAATAATAATAATAATAATAATAATAATAATAATAATAATAATAATAATAATAATAATAATAATAATAATAATAATAATAATAATAATAATAATAATAATAATAATAATAATAATAATAATAATAATAATAATAATAATAATAATAATAATAATAATAATAATAATAATAATAATAATAATAATAATAATAATAATAATAATAATAATAATAATAATAATAATAATAATAATAATAATAATAATAATAATAATAATAATAATAATAATAATAATAATAATAATAATAATAATAATAATAATAATAATAATAATAATAATAATAATAATAATAATAATAATAATAATAATAATAATAATAATAATAATAATAATAATAATAATAATAATAATAATAATAATAATAATAATAATAATAATAATAATAATAATAATAATAATAATAATAATAATAATAATAATAATAATAATAATAATAATAATAATAATAATAATAATAATAATAATAATAATAATAATAATAATAATAATAATAATAATAATAATAATAATAATAATAATAATAATAATAATAATAATAATAATAATAATAATAATAATAATAATAATAATAATAATAATAATAATAATAATAATAATAATAATAATAATAATAATAATAATAATAATAATAATAATAATAATAATAATAATAATAATAATAATAATAATAATAATAATAATAATAATAATAATAATAATAATAATAATAATAATAATAATAATAATAATAATAATAATAATAATAATAATAATAATAATAATAATAATAATAATAATAATAATAATAATAATAATAATAATAATAATAATAATAATAATAATAATAATAATAATAATAATAATAATAATAATAATAATAATAATAATAATGATAATAATAATAATAATTATAATAATAATAATAATAATAATAATAATAATAATAATAATAATAATAATAATAATAATAATAATAATAATAATAATAATAATAATAATAATAATAATAATAATAATAATAATAATAATAATAATAATAATAATAATAATAATAATAATAATAATAATAATAATAATAATAATAATAATAATAATAATAATAATAATAATAATAATAATAATAATAATAATAATAATAATAATAATAATAATAATAATAATAATAATAATAATAATAATAATAATAATAATAATAATAATTATAATAATAATAATTATAATAATAATAATAATAATAATAATAATAATAATAATAATAATAATAATAATAATAATAATAATAATAATAATAATAAAGGAATTGAACCAACAAATCCTACCGACTCTCCTTAACAACGAAACTGACCTTGAACGAATCCATTCGGTCCTGTACTGTGCTGCAATGGCAGTAACGAGGACACTAGGAATAAAGGAGAAACGGCAAAATGAAAATGGTCATAGCCCTGCTGCCAGTCCACCTGAACCAAAATGGCAGAAAAGAATAAAAAGTCAGATCGAGAAACTAAGAACGGAAATAGGAAAACTCACCGCATACCAGCGCAAACCGAATCC
>OX608073.1:183203550-183236050 GCA_951509635.1 Eupeodes luniger | reverse complement strand
ATAATAAACACATGTGTGCATACATATGTATATTTTAGTAGTGGAACCCATGATGCTAAATGTGAATTTCCTCGAGTTCCGTCGTGCAGACCTCATAAATTTTGAAAGTTACGAGTATATGTAAAAATGCTATGTTATGTTTTTTCCGTTCATCGATGTGGGGAGCGTCTTAAGATCATCAAAACTGTCACCTGGACATGTTCGAGCGCGTCATATTTTAAAAGTGTGTATCCGCAATGTGTTTGATGTGTATCATTTGATGTAAAAACGTGGCCAGAATTTACTTACTTACTTAAGGTGGCGCTACAGTCCAGGACGGACCTGGGCCTCAACCAACATGCGTCTCCAGCCAGCTCGGTCCCTAGCTAGCTGTCTCCAGTTTCGCACGCCAAGTTGGTTGACGTCTTCACCCACCTGCGTGCGCCATCTGAGTCGCGTTCTTCCTCTACTGCGCCGTCCCTCGGGATTGGATTCGAAGACCTTCCGGGCTGGAGCGTTGATGTCCATTCGCTCTACATGACCTAGCCATCTAAGCCGTTGGACTTTAATTCTGTTAACTAGTGATGTGACCCGCTAGCCACAACTTTTCTCAAACCCCAAATAAATCATTCAACACCATTCATTCACCAATTCCCATCGAAAGGGCACCCAACCAATGAACCATGAAATAAAACACCGACCAAGCATAATTTCCATTTCATTCTTATTATGGAACAATACTTTGCAATACTTACATAATGACGCCATATGCGCGCCTCTATTGTAGCGAATGCAGAAATGTAAACAAACAACTGCAATGCAATAGAGTATGTCAAGTGCAATGTGCAATATGAAACCTACCAGCTACGATCGATGATGACACACCCAGAAGTACTTGAGTGGGTCACAATACGATCGGCATAGAGGTTAAGGTATGTTCTACGTAACGTTGAATGAAGAATTGCGACCACGGTGTGTGGCCTGGTTCTGGTAAACTCGATTGAAGTGACCTGGTTTTGGTGATGGTAAGTGGTGAATATGGTACGAAAACTGATAAATAGAGAACCAAATGGGAAGAAGGGCAGAGTTGAGAGTAGAATACTGAACAGCTAAGGTCGCAGCCACGCATTGAGACAGCGGGCCTTTACTGAGAAGAAATCAAATAAATAAAACTAAAATTAAAATCTTAAGTCTTTTATTTTCAACTCTCCGTCATCTGCTCTTCCCTTACTACAAGGAAGCACGGCAGAAGCGCAACATTGGTGGCAGCGGTGGGATACCTACCAAAACAAGACATACTGACTCTTGATGCGTTCTGGGGCTATACACCAGAAAAGGTTAAAAGTGAAAAAGTTAAAAGTGAAAAGATTAAAAGTAAAAAATTAAAAAGTTTAAAGTTACAAAAAAAAAGGAGACAATAAGCGAGGAAAAAAGGTGAAAATAGTGAAAAGTGTTAGAAGCCCTACAATTGTAAGTCCTTGCTAGCTATAGAGCGCAAGCATTTGGCAGACAGTAGGCAGTGAAAAAAAGACCAGGTTGTAATTTTATCAACTATAGGGCGCGAAGCTTGCCTGGCACGACACATCATAATACAACAACATCTGAAGACAACACCCTCCCGTCATCATCAACAAAATCAACATCAACAAAACAAGACAACACCCTCCCATCGTCATCAACAAAATCACACTAGTAAGATAAAATAGCCATTGTTATTAATATTTCAAAACTCTACACTACAAAAAAAAATTATTTTTGCCTCGTAAAAATAAATAAATAAATAAAATTTAATATTTTAAAAACAAATTGTTCCATAAATACAAATAGAAATTTTTTATACGTGCATCAACATTTCTTTTATTATTATTAATTGTTTTTCAATTTATATAATTTCACTACATACACTATATCTACAAATTATTATTTCTTTTTACTTGGATTTTTTTTACCATCCTTTATATCTTGTTTTGGATTGCGTTTAAACTCGGTCGGTTTTCGTAAATATTATTATCTTTATTTTCCAAAATTACTACCCGCAATCAATTTCAAAAAGCTTCATTTTTCGAAGAGTTGCCTTTCCATTTTTTCAAGAAAATGACTAACACAGAGTACAAGATAAGTCTAAACGACATACTTACAATAGTACCGGTATTTAACGGGAAACCGGGAGATCTAGCAACATTTTTGGCCTGCGGGGACATATTGTTTAAGTCTGTTAAAACAGACGCAGAACAAAAAATGTTCCTAAGCCTAGTGAAAACTAGACTCGAAGGTCCAGCTTTTAAATTTATTCAATTCAAAACAGTGAACAAGTGGGAGGATTTACATTCTCTCCTAAAGAAGTAATATACGGTGGTTAAATCGAGATCCTCCGCTTAGAATGAGCTACTGGCTGCTCGTCAGAGAACGAGAGAGTCTGTTAAGGAGTTTGGCGATCGCATAAGCCAACTTCTCAACTCTCTGAACTTTGCAACGTATGCTAGTTCCACAGAAGAGGCAGTTGTCACTTTCTTATTTAAAGAGAATGACAAACTAGCAATTCAAACCTTTGAGGATGGTCTGAAGAATCAAAACCTCAGATTCATGGTTCAAGCACAAGGGGAGTCGGATTTAAAAAGATCCATCGCATATGCTGAGGAACATTCTAATAGATTGGAACGAGTTGCCCCTTCCACATCGATAAACCAGGGCCGCCCAAATTTCTCCCAAACGTCTAGTCCAACATGTCAGATCTGCAACCCGAATAGAAATTCCACCTCCAACTCCTCAAATCAAAAAAGGCGAGAATCGATCATTTGCAATTATTGCAAAAAGAACAATCACCGTGAATCGGAATCTGACAGGAAATACTCCACGTTCCTAGTCGACACTGGGGCGGAAATTAGCCTGTTTACATACAGACCAGGGGCAGATGCGAATCTAAATAAAACCTGCTCTTTATCTCTATCCACGATTTCGGGTAGCACGACTTTCACCCTAGGAGAGATAACAGGTTCTTTTGTAGTAAACGAAAAGGAGAATCTTTCTTTAAAACACCCTTTCTAAGTTTTAACGGAAAGAATAAATCTAACCTACGATGGCATACTAGGAAACGACTTCCTCAGTAAGCACAGATGTAAGGTAAATTACAAAAAAAGGATATTAGAAATTAAGGAGATGAGTTTAAGTGATGACTCTGTAGCTGACAAAGGTATCCACAAAACTACCCCTCACGAGGCGGTGCCTACGGGCTATGACTTGGAAACAAAAGGTGATAAAAAGGAGGAGGAGAACAATTCTGTTCTAAAATCCAATGAAGCCACCATCAACCAAAAATCCAATAAGCAAAAAATGGATACTGATTCCAGCGGCAGAGAATCATCACCTTCTCCGTTAAAGGTAGAAGAAAAAACTACCCATAAGACTACACCGACAGAGGACGTAGCAGGAAGAGTAAACAATAAGACTTCAGAAAACAAAAGCCAAAAGAGCAAGGAAACTGAAGAAATAATTGAAACAAATTTAAAGGAGGATACATTCAAAAGTATCAATATTAAAAGTTCTATTAATTCAATTATAACCCTTCCCCCCCGTAGTCAACAAATGATCGAGATCCCATTTACTGAACATGGTAATAGTCTCAAGGACATTGTTGTTAGGAAACAACAAATTTCCCCGGGCGTTTATCTAGGTGAAACCATTGCTAGACCAGAAAACAATAAGATAAAAGTACTAGCAATGAACACCCTAGAAACGGAAAAACCCATAGAGATACATAATAAACATTTGAATTGGGATAACTTAGATCAGTACGACCAAGCTGATGCAAGTAATTTCCATTGCAAAATTGAAAAACGTATGAAAAAATTAGAATCCATGTTAGTATTAGACCATTGTAACATCGAAGAGAAGGAATCGATCCTCAAGATTTGTAGAGAGTACAACGATCTGTTTTATTTGGAGGGAGATCACCTCACCAATACCGACTCCATCACACATAAAGTCAGTACTGATGAAAAGGAAGAAATCCATAAACAGGTACAGGAGATGTTAGACGATGACATCGTACGACCAAGCTAGAGTCCCTAGAACTCACCCTTGCTCCTCGTTCCGAAGAAACCTGGAAGTGATGGAAGCAAACGTTGGAGGGTGGTTGTAGATTTCAGGAAACTGAATGACTTAACCGTCGGCGATGCTTACCCATTACCAAATATTAGCGATATATATGATCAATTGGGTAGAGCTAAATATTTCAACACTTTGGATTTGGCTAAAGGGTTTCACCAAATCTTGATGGACGAGAAAGATCGATGCAAGACTGCATTTAGCACTCCTTTTGGACACTATGAATATAATCGGATGCCATTCGGTTTAAAAAATGCTCCTGCAACCTTCCAACGCCTGATGAACACAGTCCTCACTGGTTTACAGGGATTCGATTGCTTTGTCTATATGGACAATATAGTTCTTTATGGATATGATCATAACTCCAAGCTTAGGAAAGTTCTCAATCAATTAAGTACACATAATCAACCAGAGAAGTGCAATTTTCTTAAGCATGAACTCATGTATCTGGGACATCTTATTTCTGAAGATGGACTAAAACCAGATCCAGAAAAAATTAAAGCCGTCAGAACATATCCTACACCTAAAAATGCTAAGGGTATAAAATCTTTTCTTGGTTTCGTTGGCTATTACAGGAAGTTTATAGAAAACTTTTCTACTATAGCAAAACCTCTTACCCAGCTGCTAAAGAAAAATTGCGTTTTTAAATGGGATGCCTTCTGCGATGAAGCTTTCAGAGAACTGAAAAACAAACTAATAAACCCTCCAGTTTTAGCTTACCCCAATTTCAAAGAAGAGTTTATTGTCACCACAGATGCTAGCGATGTCGGAATAGGAGCTATTCTGTCACAGGGTCCCATCGGACAAGATAAGCCGATATCTTTTGCAAGTAGAACACTGAATGATACTGAATTCAAATACAATACAACAGAAAAGGAACTACTAGCAATCGTTTATGGTATACAACAATTTCGCCCCTACCTTTACGGTAAACCCTTCACTATTTGCACCGATCACAAACCTCTGCAATGGTTGTTTTCTCGCACAGATCCTATGTCCAGACTAGCAAGATGGAAAATTTTATTATCTGAATATGAATATACAATTAAACATAAACCGGGGAAAATCAATTTAAACGCAGATGCTTTAAGCCGAAACATAGGTGAATCGGAAGAAAATAAAGAAAATAAAATAATGGTTGTAACTCGAGGTCAAAAACAAAGACTAAATGAAGATAACATTCAAGGTAATGTAAATACAACACCTATTGATGGCTCAAGACCAAAATACAATGTAATTGAAAAATTCGAGTCCATATACATAAATAAAAATTCAAACCGCAAAATTATAATTCTACCATTAATAGACTCAACAGATGAGCAATCCCTAGCAAAAAGAATACAAAATTTTACAAAACCCCCTAAAGGCAAAATAAAAGTGTATGATTCTCTAATTGTAGTTACTTTACCTTTACCGTTCAGAGAAACGAAGGACGAGGAAATAACTGAAAAAATTCTCCAAACAATTAAAGAGCAAATTAAAGACGAAAAAACTATTTCCTTTTCATTACCTATCCCAGATAACCAAGTAAGGCATACCTTCAAAAGTATACTTAATAAAGTTTTCGGTTATACGACATTAGACATATATTTACATATCGATGAAAGGATTTCCTTGAACGACTCAGAGACAATTGCGAACATTTTATCCGAATACCATGATTCCCCTTTCGGAGGACACCAAGGTGTTTCACGAATGTACAACCGTCTGAAGGCGAAGTATACCTGGCCAAACATGAAAACAGATGTACAAAATCATGTAAGTAAATGTACATCATGTCAATGAAAATAACAACTACTAGTGTTTGGCCATTTGAAAGAGTCGCTCTAGACATAGTTGGACCACTTACCGTTAGCTACGGTGGACACAAATACTTACTCACATTCCAGGATGATTTGACAAAATTTTCAGAAGCTATGCCAATACAAAATGCTGAAGCTTCAACTGTAGCTAGAACATTCGTAGAAATTATAATTTGTCGCCACGGAATACCTCTCTCTCTTTTGACAGATCAAGGATCAAATTCCCTAAGTGACCTTTTCAAAGAAATGTGTAGTCTAATGAAAATCAAAAAATTGAATACAACGCCTTACCATCCTCAAAGAAATGGAGCATTGGAGCGAAGTCATAGGACATTAGCCGAGTACTTAAGACACTATGTGAACAAAGATCCTCTATCATGGGATACATGGATTCCTTATTCAATGTTCGTCTATAATACAACACCACATAGTAGTACTGGATTCTCACCCTATGAACTCCTATACGGATTTACCGCTAACATACCAAGTGTTCTGTCACAAAAACCAAAAATATCTTACAACTATGACAATTACGTCAACGAACTTAAGGCTAGACTACAATACGGATATGAGACAGCAAACACTATCCTAATAAAGAAAAAAGAGGAATCAAAAACTCTTTACGATAAAAATGCTAGACCTAAAATATTTAACGTAGGCGACAAAGTTCTGGTAAAGAATCAAACTTGACAGAACAAGCTTTCGACCCTGTGGGATGGACCATATGAGGTCATAAGAATCCATTCGGATGAAAACACAGTAGTCAGGATGGGTAAGAAATCCAAACTTATACACAACAACAATTTACAACTTTTTAAGGAATAATTGCACCCACCTTCTACTTCAGATAAGGGTGTATGAAATTAAATTCCTTTTACACACCACATTTACACAAAGAAAACACAAATCAAAAACCTCAGCATTATAGCATTAGACAGTATACAAATATAGGAAATCAACCGTTTTATTTGGCATTGTAGATCATGGGTCCACTAAGTTACTTCATTCTATTACCGTTGTTGACCAGCGCAACTCTTAAAATAAGCCAAACTGATCAGAATCCTGGAATCTACTTCGAGGAGATGGGCAAGGTTGATCTCTATACAACACAATGGAAGCTTATTGCATATTACGACCTAACATTATTCAATGGAGCACTAATACACGCAGAATTTTATGTTAACGAGATAAACAGTCTGTGTAAACAATTAGAAGGTAAACCAAATTTTGACCTTCTTTGTAGTAGCGCAGTAGCGGAAGTATCGCACCTAATGGACGATATAAGGTTAAAATTTAGCTTAATACAATCCAAGCCTAAACCTAGGAACAAAAGGGCGTTGGTGAACGTTATAGGAACGATTAGTAAATCTTTGTTTACGCTAAGTTTTACGACAAGCAAATAGAAACTTAGATATAATGAGAACTACCTCTTAGAACTCGTGGAAAACCAAACACTTATAATAGAAACAACAACCAATATGTTTAACAAATCAGAAATTACCATCGAATCTCAATTTAAAGCTATAAATTCAAAAATCGGGGACGTGAAAGACGCAGTCGACGGGCTCATTAATCAAACCTCAGATCAATCTACGATATTAAAAATAAAATCTCTCACTTCACTTTTAACACTCCTCATCATTAGGTACCAAAATACTATTTCTGACATTCTCGATATCCTAGTAAATGCGAAAAACGGCACACCGCATCCGACCATCATTACACCGGATCAGCTAAAAAATGTTTTGCTTAAAATAAAACAGGAACTCCCAAATGATCTGCAGTTACCATACTTGGGAAACGAGAATGACATTCTGCCACTCTACGAAATAAGCAGTATGAGTGCAACAATTAGAAAAGAAAAAGTAATTTATGAATTTAAAATTCCACTTCCTTTTAGAGAAAATTTCCAACTATATAAAGTTATCCCTCTACCTACCCGTCTTAATAACAAACTTGTACTTGTACAACCAACTTTAAAATATCTCATCATTGATTACAAAAAAGAACACTTATAATAGAAACAACAACCAATATGTTTAACAAATCAGAAATTACCATCGAATCTCAATTTAAAGCTATAAATTCAAAAATCGGGGACGTGAAAGACGCAGTCGACGGGCTCATTAATCAAACCTCAGATCAATCTACGATATTAAAAATAAAATCTCTCACTTCACTTTTAACACTCCTCATCATTAGGTACCAAAATACTATTTCTGACATTCTCGATATCCTAGTAAATGCGAAAAACGGCACACCGCATCCGACCATCATTACACCGGATCAGCTAAAAAATGTTTTGCTTAAAATAAAACAGGAACTCCCAAATGATCTGCAGTTACCATACTTGGGAAACGAGAATGACATTCTGCCACTTGTTGCACTTTTCCGCGACGAACCGAACAATTATATTATTACTTATTCAAATATTAATTTAAACAAAATCAAACGACGAGACCGAAACACGACCGGCACACGAGATAATATCCGAATTATGAATAATTGTTTATCAGACGAATGTCAAAACAAAGGAAACGACACGATAAGGTGCGTTCGAATTCGAAGTGCAACAGGTAGCACTTCCAATGCTACCACCACGGCTAGTTCAAAGGGGTGGGTTACACCAATTAATTTTATGGGTCGAATTAATTATTTTTATCAATCAATTAAATTGATCGAAATACTTTTTGATTACCACAGGGGCGTAAGACCTGAAAAGTAAAAAGGGCGCCAGCAATTTTTTTTGAAAAATTAAAGGAAATTGCAAACCTTCGGAGCGGAACCGACGGTGAAAGCACTTTGAAATAAGAACAGTAAATTTATATTCCCGAAATGGGATTTTAACTCTTTTTATTAGTTTTAACTGGTTTGCTTGGGAAACCTTTTAAAATAGGAGTAAAACCCAAGATCTTTTCGAGAACAAAAAAAGAACAATGGAAATTTGATACAAAGTAAAATGGACCGCTATTGCTTTGTCCCGAACGGACAAAAGAAAAATATTAACGAGAAAACTCTAACGGAACACAAGTCAACCGATTCCTGATCTTTTTCAAAATTTTGAACAATGCAAAAAAAACGATTTAAATATAAAATAATAAGAACCACTATACTTAACTTTTTATTTTTTTTTCTCTGCCAACTCTACCCTCTTGATTTCTTTTCCTTTATATTTTTTTTCACCTTTCCTTCCTTCATCCACACTTCCTAGTTATCTCTCCTCGATTTTTTTCTCCTTCCACTTATAAAATTCCTCAACTTTTTTTTTCCTTTTTTTTTATCACTTCGAAATAAAACTCTTAAACTTGACACTTTTCTCTCTGAATTGCTTTCTTCCTTCCAAAATTTAATATTGGTCTTTTCGTAGTCAGTAAAGAAGTGATTCTTCCAGGGTTTTCGATGTCTATCCAAACCTCTTCTTTACTCATCCCCCAATGCTTTCGGCCAATCGGAACGCGAGGACTTCGATCACGTCGTAATTCAGCATCATACAGCTTATTTGCTGAAATGAGCCGACGCTATTGAAATCCAGCCGTCCTACCTACTCACACATAACTTCCCGGCTTATACACAGTCATCGCTGAATTCGCCGACCGCTGGTGTCACTTCCAGGGGCGCCAAACTCAATGAGTGTGTTCAGCCATTTTCCCACTATTTCTTTCGAGAAAGCCAAACAGAAAGTTAAATACCAGGATTCAAGAATTCTACTTCGAATTAATGAATACATTAGTCCCCTCCGAATCTAGAATACAATAATACAACAAAAAAAAAATCGAGAAGAAATCGAAAATGATGGAAGGAATCTTGATTAAAGCATATGTATAAAATTTCGAAGGAAAAGTTGGCAGTTATATTTTATACGCGGTTACAAAAAAAATAAAACTACGTCGGTGGGCTTGTGTTAGATTTTGGGGGTTGAGGGATAAGCAAATAGCGTTCCATTTTGTACAATGGTGAGAAGTGAACATGAATATGTATGTATGTTGGGCTCTCGGCCATTCTCAAAATGAGTTACATCTAGCGTTCGGGGCCAACTGTCACCCACGCTCTCTCTCTGCTGAATCAGACCGCCCGTCTGTCCGTCACAATCGGTTATCCACGTTCGGTATCAAGATTAATATCGATGATTCTTGTCTCGTCAAAATACTGAGAGAGTGAACCAATGGCTGATGGACCATGGCTGCCCTTCTCTCTCTCAGTACATTGATGGAAACACCTGTAGAGAAAAGAAGAAATGGCAAGGAAGGAACAAGGAATGGGATAAATGAAAGAATGACTTTTGTCGCGGTAAATTTTTACCGTGACAAACTCCACCCTTTCCTCCTTGGAAATGTGTTTACCTTTTGTCACAAAAGTAAACCATTTCCTACGGCTGGACCTGGTTACCATCACTACAGAGGAATCCATCAGGCCAAATATGGCAGTCGGTTCGAAAGGAGATCAAAAAAGAAAAGAAATAAAAACAAAGCAAAGCAGAACAAAAAAAAACGTTACTTTACTGTGGGACTTCCGACTTAATCGTTTTCTGAAAGTTTATTGAAAGGTTTAAGATCTTTAGTGTGCCAAGTGCCACGATCTTTACCATTGTCATCCTCTAGGACATATGTCCAAGGGGACAATCGTTTTCTAATTCTAAATGGCCCGACATACTTCGGTGCCAGCTTGGCAGCGTAATAATTCGCAGCATTAGATAAATCAAAATTTCTGCGCCAAACAACATCATTAGGAAGATATTGAATATCTCTCCTTCTGAGGTTGTAAGATTCCGCAGATTTCTTGGACGCTGTTCGAAGTTTGGCAGCTATATCCGCCCTAAGTTTCCTAAACCTTTCTCCTACCTCTCCTTCCGATGCTATCTCATTACTATCTATACCCTGATCACTAAGTGTCACTTCCTCCCTACCACTAGTTGACATTTCTTTGCCGAAATTGGCATAATATGGAGAAACTCCTAACACTTCATGTTGAGAGGTGCGTATAGCACAAGCTACCTTAGCTAATTGAGAATCCCATACTCTGTGGTTCTCTGAAACATAAGCTCTCAACGTTGTCTTAATAATTTGATTAATTCTCTCCGCGGGGTTAGCCTGGGGATGATAGTGTGGGGTAAACCTAATCTTGGATGAATATTCCTTACAAAGCGCCTTAAGTTCCCTACTCTTAAACTGCGGACCGTTATCGCAAATGACTACTTTTGGAACCCCAAATAACAAAAACACGTTATCCTCCAACTCCTTACAAACTGCTTTTGCCGTTGCAGACCTTAATGAAAACAATAATGGGAACTTTGTGAGATAGTCTACAACTGTAAGAATGTACATAAATCCCCTACTTGACTTGGGTAATGGACCTACTAAATCCACACTAATCATCTCCCACGGAGAAGAAACTCCTATCCTTTCAGTCATAAGACCGGCTGGTTTGTCATTAACTGGTTTCACTTGTTGACAGATTTTGCAATTCCTAACGTAATTTGTTACATCTTTCTTCATTTTTGGCCAATAATATTTAGCCCCTACTCTAGCAAATGTTTTTCTCACCCCCATATGTCCAGCTAACGGACTATCATGGCATTGTTTTAAAATATCTAACCTATTCTTTTTCCCTACTACCAACTTCCACTCTTCATTATTTCCGTGCACCACTATATGTGTCGATTTGACAAACTTGTATAGTCGGCCACCCTCTACCCTCCAAGCTGGATAATCCAACGGATTCGACTCAACTGACGAAATCATCTTTGACACCCAAGGGTCTAAATCCTCATCCGAGATCCCAGCCACTACTGGAACCCCCCGAGATAACATGTCCGGCACGACATGGTCTTTTCCCTTCCGGTGAATGATTTTAAAATCAAACTGCTGTAGCCTAACTGCCCAGCGCGCTAATCTACCTTGTGGGTCTTTGAGGTTACTCAACCAAACGAGTGAGTAATGATCTGTGATGACCGTGAATCGAACACCTTCGAGATACGGCCTCAACTTCTCAACCGCCCACAAAACTCCTAAACATTCCTTTTCAGTCGTCGAATAATTCCTTTCACTTCGATTGAGTGACCTACTTAAATAACAGATGACCTTTTCGCCATCTTCAAAGGTTTGGGTTAGTACGGCCCCGATACCGTAATCTGAAGCGTCGGTTTGGACTACAAATGGAAGACTAAAATCGGGACAGGTTAAAATTGGAGCCATAATTAAAAATTCCTTAGCTTTCCTAAAAGCGTCTTCACATTCTTCAGTCCAGACGAACTTTTTGCTCTTTTTCAGCAAATCAGTTAAAGGTCTAACTACTGTTGCGAAGTTTGGTACGAAACGCCTGTACCACGAAACAGTTCCTACAAAGCTCCTAACCTCTTTGACGTTTTTGGGTGCCGGTATTTTAACCATACCCTCTACTTTCTCCGGATCAACGTGTAATCCGTTCCTATCTACAACGTAACCTAACAATTTAAGGGATGGTCTGCAAAAGTTGCACTTATCCCGACCTACTTTAAGCCCTGCCTCACTAAGTCTCTTCAAAACTTCGTTAAGAATACCTAAGTGTTTTTCAAATGTTTCTGTGACGATAATGATATCATCAAGATACACGAAAACGAAAGGCTCCAACTCAGGCCCTAAAACACTATCTATAAACCTCTGCCAAGTCGCAGGGGCATTGTGTAAGCCGAAAGGCATTCGCTTGAATTGGAACAAACCCCTACCAGGAACCGTAAAAGCTGTAAACTTTTTAGATTCTTCTGACATTGGAATTTGCCAATAAGCCGATTTAATATCAAGTGATGAAAGAAACCTAGCATTCCTAAGCTTATCCAAAATCGCCGAGATAATCGGAAGCGGATAAGCATCCCTTTCTGTTGCCTGATTCAACTTCCTATAATCGACGCAGAACCGAAAAGTACCGTCTTTCTTTTTTATCAAAATAATGGGCGAAACCCAAGGACTATTAGATTTTTCAATGACTCCATCATCTAACATCTCCTTAAGGGATTTGTCGATGTGGACCTGCATCGCGGGTGAAACCGGGTAGTACCGCTGTTTAATTGGTTCTGACGTCGTCCTAATTATGTGTTCTACTCTATCTGTAACTCCTAACCCTTCTGGCATATTCCTAAACAAATCTTCAATTAAAACATTTAGTTTTGCCCTCTGCTCAACGTCTAATTCTGTTTCTTCTGTTAGTGACGTGCTATCTATCGAAGCCACCATCTCCTGGCTCTAAAAACTCCACATTCCTGACCTAAGATCCGGGACAATTCCCGATAGTGCCCAAAAATCTGCACCAAGGATCATGGCATGTGGGAGTGAGGGTATTACCAAACACTCAACTAAAACTGATTTGTTTTCTACTATTATAGGTAAGTTTAGTATCCCTAAAACTCCTACACCTGCACCATCGGCTAAATGAACCTGCCTAACATTACTTGTCTCTAAACGTAATCCTAAATCTTTTAATAGTGTCCACCCATCCCTACAAATAATTGTCCTTGATGCTCCTGAATCTAGGAGCCCTAAAATCCTAACCCCGTAAATGTTTACACCTAAGTATGGACGTCTATCGTCCCCGCTTGAATCTAACGTGAAACCAAGTTTTATTTTCCCTACCAGCTGGTCGTCAGCAGGCGACCTCCCTAATTGCGACGGCGCTCTTGTCCTGCTGGCCCAAGAGACCGTTGCCCATTTCCCGAGCAGCGCCTACAATCGCGTCTGGTTGTACCTACAGCCCCACAACCAAAACACTTCCTAGGAGCGGAACAGGTATTCGAGAAATGACCTTCCCTATTGCAGTTGAAACAGCGAATGGGCCTACGAGGTGGTGGGTTACTTCCAACTGCAACTGTTGCTGCTGTTTCCTGAACGGAAGCAACATAGGCAACATCAGGCTCCAACGCCTGCCTAGAGCGGTTATTAGGAGGAGGAACAAAAGCTTCTACATTAGTTCTAATTGTTTCTAACTTTCTACCCAACGCAACGAGTTCGTTGACTGATTTAATATCGGCCAACCCCAATTGCGTCTGGTAGAATGGAGTGATATTCTTCATGAGAATGGACAACTTCCTATTCTCACTCAGAGGCTCCAAAAATCTCTTAAAAAGAGTCTGCATGAGGGCAATATAAATCCCCATGGACTCATCCTTCCCTTGGGTACGTCGCTTGACTTTCTCCAATAAGAGGTCGTCGTAGTTGGAGGGTAAAAACTCCAACTTAATCTCGCTAACCAATTCCTTCCACGTTGAAATCGAGTCCCTAATCGCCCTAAACCAGAGGAGTGCCTTCCCAGTGAAAAGATCGACTGCTGAACGAAAAAGTCTTTCCTCAGAAACTCCACGCGAAATCCTAAGCTCTTCTACCCTTTCCAAAAATGCATTCACTGATGAGCCACACCGCTCACCAGAGAATTTTATATCCCATTTCTCAATACGCTCAGGATTCCGGTCACGGACCTCATCTTGGTGTAAGCAAGCCTCGGTCTGTCGTTGAAATCATGAACTCGCTCGTTGGTCGATTGCAGGTGGTAACGCTTCCAACCCTGCTGCCAACGTATTTGTTTTAGATTTATTTTTCTCCATATCGTGTTGTGTATCCTCATCCCCTTCTGTTAATTTTGCCATTAACAACAATAACTCCCCCTTCAAATCGGCCACTTCATTGACCTCTTCCGACGACTCTGCCTTAGCCCTATTCAACCTAACCAACGCCCACTCAATTTTGGTCAAAACCTTAAGATACTCCGAAGACTTCGGATTCTTAGGCGGAACTTTCAAAAGTTCCTTAATTTCCAAAATTTTATTTTTAACCGCCTCTGTATCTTCTCCGAAAGAAAACGGGTAGTGCGGACTATCCGAGGATATAGATCCCGAGCGTTCTAGAATACGTGAAGATCTGAGAGTGGCTCTCATATTCTCCACCGTACCCTCTTTTAAACCGCGGGCGCGTAACTCGTAAGAGAGTTCCTCCTTGTTCAACCGGTAAACATCCATTTTCAATTTTCCTCGGACAAAAAAACAAATGGAACGGTTTCGAAACGTTAAACACCGACGTTAAAAAAAATATTTTCTTTCAATCAAAACAAAGCGCAGTATAAAACAAAATACCAACACCCAGTTGTTGCTTTATACACAACAAAAAAAAATTCAAGTAAACGCGCAAGGAATAAAAATAAAACCGAAAATTGTCTTCACCGAACTATAAAGAGGCCAAATCAACACCCAGTTGTTTGTCCGAACCTCTATTTAAAATATTATAAAATCACGAAAAAGGAATTTAAATCTCGAAAGCTAAAGAAAATTACTTGGCAAAATTTAAAAAAAAAGTTCCAAAAATCAACACCCAGTTGATTGCTTTATCTTAATCTTAAATCGGAGGAAAGGTAATCTAAAAAAAAACTTTTCAAATAATTTTGAATTTATTTTACGAGAAACAAATTTTTGTACCACCCTGTACTTGCGAAGAAAATTTTCCAACTATACACTTCAAAGATTAAAACAAATAATGCAAAAAAGTTAATATATACAAAAAACAAAATAGCTTGGAAATTCCACACAGAGAAAACTTCCCTAACACCCTGTACTAGATTTAATTTTTCAATATTCCACTTCTAAATTGACGAACTATGCAACAAAAGTGTGCTCAAACAAAAAAAATATTTATCCAAAAAAAAAATGAATCACACGAAATATGGTCACACCAAAAATCGAATTATAAATAAGAATTTGATTCCAAAATTATTCGAGGCCAAATTAACCGTACAGAAAAAAAACGAAACCGTAATCCAAGTAAAACTTTGCGTGAAAGAAAAGAAAGAAAACACCAAGGAAGATATATATAACCACTATGGATAAAGTAAATAAACACCGTTTGAATCAATTTGTTGAATTATAAAATTATTTTACGTATAAAATATGAAATGAATTTATGTAGTTATACTTAGGTAGGCAGATCTCGAAAATGCAAAACAAAATAATGAAAATAAAACAACTTACAGTTTCCTAGAGTAATTTCTTTTTTAGGTAATGTAGGTACGTATGTACATATGTAATATGCAGGTTAGGTATGTAGGTAGGTACACTTTATCCAATATGAAGAACGGGAACCACTTATCGAAATGCCACTCACTATATACAATTATATGTCGGTATGATGATCGTATCAATTTAATTAATTTATGGGCCAATAATAACACTGAAAGAAAAAAGAAAACCAAGGAAAGTAAAAAGCACAAAACAAATTAAACGAAAACTTCCCTAATAACACTGGGACAATCACTAGGAAAATGAATTAAACAACAAAAGCTTTTCACCGCGGTTGAAAATATTTTCTTTCCCAATAATTAAAATAATTTTTTTTTCCACAAGCCCCACGTTGGGCGCCAATTTGTTGCACTTTTCCGCGACGAACCGAACAATTATATTATTACTTATTCAAATATTAATTTAAACAAAATCAAACGACGAGACCGAAACACGACCGGCACACGAGATAATATACGAATTATGAATAATTGTTTATCAGACGAATGTCAAAACAAAGGAAACGACGATAAGGTGCGTTCGAATTCGAAGTGCAACAGGTAGCACTTCCAATGCTACCACCACGGCTAGTTCAAAGGGGTGGGTTACACCAATTAATTTTATGGGTCGAATTAATTATTTTTATCAATCAATTAAATTGATCGAAATACTTTTTGATTACCACAGGGGCGTAAGACCTGAAAAGTAAAAAGGGCGCCAGCAATTTTTTTTGAAAAATTAAAGGAAATTGCAAACCTTCGGAGCGGAACCGACGGTGAAAGCACTTTGAAATAAGAACAGTAAATTTATATTCCCGAAATGGGATTTTAACTCTTTTTATTAGTTTTAACTGGTTTGCTTGGGAAACCTTTTAAAATAGGAGTAAAACCCAAGATCTTTTCGAGAACAAAAAAAGAACAATGGAAATTTGATACAAAGTAAAATGGACCGCTATTGCTTTGTCCCGAACGGCCAAAAGAAAAATATTAACGGGTCACGCGTCTCGCAATTTCTAGAAAACTCTAACGGAACACAAGTCAACCGATTCCTGATCTTTTTCAAAATTTTGAACAATGCAAAAAAAAACGATTCAAAAATATAAAATAATAAGAACCACTATACTTAACTTTTTATTTTTTTTTCTCTGCCAACTCTACCCTCTTGATTTCTTTTCCTTTATATTTTTTTTTCACCTTTCCTTCCTTCATCCACACTTCCTAGTTATCTCTCCTCGATTTTTTTCCCCTTCCACTTATAAAATTCCTCAACTTTTTTTTCCTTTTTTTTTATCACTTCGAAATAAAACTCTTAAACTTGACACTTTTCTCTCTGAATTGCTTTCTTCCTTCCAAAATTTAATATTGGTCTTTTCGTAGTCAGTAAAGAAGTGATTCTTCCAGGGTTTTCGATGTCTATCCAAACCTCTTCTTTACTCATCCCCCAATGCTTTCGGCCAATCGGAACGCGCGGACTTCGATCACGTCGTAATTCAGCATCATACAGCTTATTTGCTGAAATGAGCCGACGCTATTGAAATCCAGCCGTCCTACCTACTCACACATAACTTCCCGGCTTATACACAGTCATCGCTGAATTCGCCGACCGCTGGTGTCACTTCCAGGGGCGCCAAACTCAATGAGTGTGTTCAGCCATTTTCCCACTATTTCTTTCGAGAAAGCCAAACAGAAAGTTAAATACCAGGATTCAAGAATTCTACTTCGAATTAATGAATACATTAGTCCCCTCCGAATCTAGAATACAATAATACAACAAAAAAAAAATCGAGAAGAAATCGAAAATGATGGAAGGAATCTTGATTAAAGCATATGTATAAAATTTCGAAGGAAAAGTTGGCAGTTATATTTTATACGCGGTTACAAAAAAAATAAAACTTCGTCGGTGGGCTTGTGTTAGATTTTGGGGGTTGAGGGATAAGCGAATAGCGTTCCATTTTGTACAATGGTGAGAAGTGAACATGAATATGTATGTATGTTGGGCTCTCGGCCATTCTCAAAATGAGTTACATCTAGCGTTCGGGGCCAACTGTCACCCACACTCTCTCTCTGCTGAATCAGACCGCCCGTCTGTCCGTCACAATCGGTTATCCACGTTCGGTATCAAGATTGATATCGATGATTCTTGTCTCGTCAAAATACTGAGAGAGTGAACCAATGGCTGATGGACCATGGCTGCCATTCTCTCTCTCAGTACATTGATGGAAACACCTGTAGAGAAAAGAAGAAATGGCAAGGAAGGAACAAGGAATGGGATAAATGAAAGAATGACTTTTGTCGCGGTAAATTTTTACCGTGACACACTCTACGAAATAAGCAGTATGAGTGCAACAATTAGAAAAGAAAAAGTAATTTATGAATGTAAAATTCCACTTCCTTTTAGAGAAAATTTCCAACTATATAAAGTTATCCCTCTACCTACCCGTCTTAATAACAAACTTGTATTTGTACTACCAACTTCAAAATATCTCATCATTGATTACAAAAAAGAACACTACTATAACATAGAAAGTGAAGAATTGAGTCAATGTAAAAATTTGAATAACCATTTTTTTGTGCGAAATGACACATCCATTATTTAACACAAACACCAATAACCCTCAATGTGAAATCCAACTTTTGCAAAGAACCCAATCTTTCCAGACTTCTTGTGAAATAAAAGAATCAAACATTTCAACTGTTTGGATACAAGTATCCCAACCCAATACTTGGCTATTTTCTACTTTAGGAAAATATATAGTAGACGAAATATGCCAAGATACTGTCGTAACACATACTCTAGAAGGAACAGCTATCTTAATACTTACTGGAAACTGTTTCCTAAAATCAAAAGATCTCACTATACGGTCCAAAAACGAAAAATCCACTTTTGTGTATAACTCCTTCATTCCTGCCTTAAATATTTCAGAAATTAGAGACAATTACCCGAAAAATGAAGCAAAACCCGAAGTTACATTTGTTAAATATTCTAGTCGCGATGAACTAAAACTTCTCTCCAAAAATATACAATTTCAAAAAACTAGAGAACAAACACCACTCTTAACAATAGACAAACACGACTTACATCACTATACAGTTATATATTTAATCTTCACCATTCTTTTAATATCACTTTGCTACAGACGATACAAAACGTACAGATTGAAACATGAGAAAACAACAAATTTAAAAAATGGTAAAATTGTCCAAGTAAACAATAAAGAAAATGATATACCAATTTTCGTGTTAAGCAATTGAAAAAAAATTATATTATCATTGTGACATCATATATTATATCATTAAAATTATATTGAAAAAAAAAAAACGTTATACACGTGTAAAAAAAAAAAAAAAAATATTATTTAATGGATACATTTACATATAAATAGAAAAAATTTATATATTAAAAAAAAATAAATAAATTTAAAATATAAATAAAATATGTATGTGCATTTGATACTTATAGGTAATAAGTAATAACAAAACAGTAAAAGAAAAAAAAAAAAAAAAACAAACAAAAATCGCTTATAGCAATACAAAAAATTATACCTATGTACATTGTACATCTACTAAATTGAAAATTTACTTATAAAAAAAAAATATATATATATTAGCCAATAATAAAAAAAAAATATAAACGAATCATTGTCAATTATAAACATAACAAAAAAAATATACTTACATAAATTGTTTAAAAAAAAAAAAAAAATTGTAAAACTGTTCTTCTTCTTCGCACTTGGTTCAACTCTACGCGTTTCTGCGAAAATTCCCAACCTTTTTTCTTAGGCTACGAATTTTTTTTTTTCAAGAGGGGGAAGATGTTGTGACCCGCTAGCCACAACTATTCTCAAACCCCAAATAAATCATTCAACACCATTCATTCACCAATTCCCATCGAAAGAGCACCCAACCAATGAACCATGAAATAAAACACCGACCAAGCATAATTTCCATTTCATTCTTATTATGGAACAATACTTTGCAATACTTACATAATGACGCCATATGCGCGCCTCTATTGTAGCGAATGCAGAAATGTAAACAAACAACTGCAATGCAATAGAGTATGTCAAGTGCAATGTGCAATATGAAACCTACCAGCTACGATCGATGATGACACACCCAGAAGTACTTGAGTGGGTCACAATACGATCGGCATAGAGGTTTAGGTATGTTCTACGTAACGATGAATGAAGAATTGCGACCACGGTGTGTGGCCTGGTTCTGGTAAACTCGATTGAAGTGACCTGGTTTTGGTGATGGTAAGTGGTGAATATGGTACGAAAACTGATAAATAAAGAACCAAATGGGAAGAAGGGCAGAGTTGAGAGTAGAATACTGAACAGCTAAGGTCGCAACCACGCATTGAGACAGCGGGCCTTTACTGAGAAAAAATCAAATAAATAAAACTAAAATTAAAATCTTAAGTCTTTTATTTTCAACTCTCCGTCATCTGCTCTTCCCTTACTACAAGGAAGCACGGCAGAAGCGCAACACTAGGTCAGTGTCACTGTACTGCCCGTACAGTTTGTCGTTATATCTTCTCCTCCATTCTAAACCCGAAGAATTTTTCTCTCAAAGCATCCTAAGACGGTCTCATCTTTCTTTGACAGGGTCCAGGCCTCGGCGCCATAAATGATAACTGGGATGATGAGTGTCTTAAAGATGGTGATTTTAGATGCTCGAGAGATGACTTTACTACTCAATTGCCTTCTAAGTCCAAAGAAGCAGCGATTTGCAAGAGTTTGATTGATTTCAGCGCTGGTGTCGTTGTCTGTGTTTATAGCAAAACATTTTTTGACATGAAATGCATCGGTGAGATCTTTTCCGACGTTGATAGAGCGGCGTGCATTCTCCATCGTCATTCTGTACAAACGGATAAGTTTGACAGCGATGCCAAAACTAGACATTGCTATGTAGAGCTCTTCCCTATAGATGCTGTCATACGCGGCTTTAAAATCGATAAAGAGATGGTGGATATCGATTTGAAGTTCCTGGGTTTTTTCCAAGATCTGCCGTAGTGTGAATATTTGTACGATAGTAAACTTTCCTGGTCTGAAACCACACTGATAAGGACCTATCAAGTTGTTGACGAACGGCTTCAGACGTTCACATTATACGGCAGAGAGGATCTTATATGCAATGTTAAGGAGACTGATGCCTCTGTAGTTGGCGCAATTTAGAGGGTCTCCTTTCTCATGTATCGGGCACACTATACTGAGATTCCACTCATCGGGTATGCTTTCTTCTGACCATATTTTGCAGATGAGTTGGTGCATGCTCCCTACCAAGTCATCAGCCATGCCGTCAGCTCCAGCAGCTTTGTTTGACTTCAGTTTGGATATAGCTAACTTCACTTCGTCGAGGTCGGGTAGGAGGAATTGTTGATCTGCGTCACCTAGGTTGAGTGGTTCTATCTCCTTTACAGCGGAATTCGGTTCGTCATCGCCGTTATATAACTTGGAGAAGTGGTCTTTCCATATTCTCAACATAGACTGCGGTTCTACTACGATGTTCAACTGATCGTCCTTAAAGGCTTCGGTTAATGGCTGGTACCCTTGGGAGGTTTTATTACCTTTTGGTAAAATTTACTACCCTCATTCCTGTTGTGACATCCCTCTATCTCCTCGATCGCACGCTCCTCATGCTCTCTTTTTTTCCATTTAAGAAGCTGGTGTTCCTCTCTCCTCTTCTACTCGTAGAGCTCTCGAGCAGCTCTGGTCCTCCTGTGCAGCGCTATTTTGTATTCCTGTTGTTTCGCTGCGTGTACTTGCTGGTATTCGTCATCAAACCTGGGGTTTCGCTGTGGTGGCCATGTGAAACCTAGCACTTTAGAGGCGGCATTTCTGATGGCTGCAAGGCAATGTTGCCACTGGTTTTCAATGCTTAATGCAGGCAGCATAGGACTCCTTAAGAGGTTATTAGATACTCGATCGGAAAAGGACATGGCAGTCTCTTGCGATTGCACCCGTCTAACGTCGAAACTTCTCACAGTACTTCCTTGTTTTGGCTTGGATCGGGATATCCGTAGCTGTACCTTGGCTACAACGAGGTAGTGGTCCACGTCAATGTTGGCCCCTCGGAATGTTCGGACATCCTGTATACTGGAGAAGTGTCGTGCGTCGATCGCAATGTGGTCAATCTGGTTGACAGTTGATTGATCAGAAGATTTCCATGTCCCCTTGTCGATATTTAGATGTGTGAACTGCGTACTAGCTACCAGAACGTCTCGCCCCGCAGCGAAATCGTTCATCCTGAATCCGTTGTCGGAAGTGGTTTAGTTCAGGCTATATCTCCCGATTGTTCCACCAAAGATGTCTTCTCTTCCTAGCTTGGCGTTAAAATCTCCTAAGTCAATTTTAATGTAATAGCCAGGGCACTGCTCATTTGTCTTGTCCAAGAGCTCGAAGAATATGTCTTTGGTGTCTTCATCTTTCTCCTCTGTTGGGGCATGCGCGCATATTAGCCTTGATACGGATTGTCGTGATGCGCTCGCTCACACTGTTGAAACTCAAGACTTTTTGCCTGAGTCTAGTTCCAACAACAAATCCACACCCAAATAGACGCTGTCTTTGTTCTCGGTAGCTAATTGTTCGGCTGTACGTGGTCTGTTAAGGGACCTAACATTCCACGTACAGATCCGAAGTTAGTTGTCCTTATTTCGTTTCCTTGGGTTGTCAACAGTGAATCCGTCCGTATCCGAGGCTTGTTGGTGCTTTGCAACTAAGGTATTATTTACTTGGTCAGGAAGTCACCCTGACGGCACAATACCCAACCTGGAGGCCCAGATCCTTAGTATAACTCCAAGGACGGGGAGCCAGATAGATCCCTCCTTATAGGCCTGGGCTCCGAATATGTCGTAGAAGCCCTATAAGGTGTTCACTAAGTAGTTCAACCTTACTGCAACTGTAGACGCCACCGTTGATTCCATCTCTAGAATTCGTCCGCTAGTGGCCAGAATTTACTCTAATTAAAAACGAGCTTATCTGAAAATTATCTATATTTATTCCCCTCAGTAGTGATGATAATGTTAATTGAAGATTGTTTGACCTGTCCCAGTTAAAATAGAGAGCTTTCGCTCTTTCTTCTTACTTTATAACGTTAAAATATAAATAAACTGAAGACGTCAAGCTAAAAACTTCAAAGCATAAACATCTCCTAAACGAATCAGAACTCGTGGCCATCTCATTCCAAATTTAAACTTAAAATTCGTATTTAAAAAAAAATGTCTATTACTCTAAAAAAAACTGCTAGAAGAACAAAAAAAAGAAATATTTAAAAATACAAATGACAGATCAGAAAAAGGAATGAAAAGCACTGACAAAAAAGTAAGCATTCTTTCTGAAAAGATTAAAAAAATTTGAAACATAAACAATTATTGAAAAACAAGAAGCCGCTTTTGCCTAACACGAAAGAAAAATCAGACAACTAGAATTGATAATAAGAAAAAACCAATGTCATAATTTTTAAAGTAGATGAGGAAGAATGGACTAGAGAGGAGCTCTTGCTAATAATTATTGACATGATAAACAAGTCTAACAAACTGTTGTTGTTCTTGCCGAACAGACAAGAAAATAGATGGAAAAATTAAACCGTAAAAATCGGGGACAACATTCACCATTGTTCAAAAAAGAAGGAAAACAATCTTATTTTAAACTAGCTTTTACCCGCGACTTCGTCCGCATTAGATAGTTTTTTTCGATAGTAGTATGAAAAAACCTGAGCTGTACTTTTTTGTACGTATGTTTGAATTGTGCCGAGATGGGATGAGGCCATACTGTGTGATTGTCATAGCTTAGGTTAATACATTTTAAGAAGAAGATAGGTTACTGCAATACATCTATACGACGTTTGTATTTTTTCCTTCCTTGGCCAGAACGTAAAGATTTTGTGGGTTTGAGACTCGTGGGCAAGCTCTATGAGCCCTATGGCTCTCAGCATCTAAAACCAAACGGCGCCAGATTAGATTTCCTTTTTCCAGCATATTAGCAAGCTAAATGTAAATGAAACCAAGATTAATTAGAAACGTAAACGAAACGGAGATTATTTAAAAACTTCTATTTAAATTAAGTAAGTATTATAACGACTGTCGTAATTATTCACATTTTAGTTTTACTTACAGACTAAAAGGAACCAACATAAATAGAAATTAAGTCGGTATTGTATACCGTTTATTATTTTAAAACTAAAAAATAAACACGTATTAATATTAAAAAAAATACGCAAATGAACTAAAGAAACTAACTTAAAACTACCTACCTACATACTTATGGTAAATGGAATGATCAAAGACGAACCGTGTTAATCATTAAGTATTAAAGAAAGAATTAAATTTACGCGACAAATAAAATATTTGCAGGATTTCTCTGTAATTTGTATGCGTCCGACAACGGCGTGTGCCATCACGTTTGTGCCCGTTCGGGTAGACCCACTCAGTGATGTCCTCCCCCCACGCCGCACTACCACAGCCGCCACCTGCCTCGTCTACCGCGTGCGACCCCCGTCCGCGCACTCGCAACGCGCAACAGCCGAAACAGAATTATCAGAAGTAGAAAACAGACCCAGTGAATTATTTGTTGTACCTATGTACATGGCTCGTGTTTGGCGATGAGCATTGAGCATAGCAAAGTTTAGGTTTAAAATTATTATTTGTCGAACTTGGTGGGAGCCACAGTTTGCGTCTAACGTTGTGGGCTTGAGGCAGGTGGAGCGCGAAGCCCACGTTAATATACGTGTATGATAAGTTTATCATGTTCGACAACTTATTTCATAAGGGTTGGGAGTGCGTTGTTTTCCCGTAATACCAATTTTATCCAAATATTATTCAAATCTTTCGTAATTTAGGAGTGAAAGTGATCAGATTCCCCGGAAAGTAATTTTTCCTATCTCCTTACCAAATTTCATTTAAATCTGTTCAGTAGTTTAGGCGTAAAATCGATCGGCCCACCTGAATTTTCCCATGGGAATACGTCATTTTCCCGGGGTAAAAAGTAGCCTATGTCCTTTCTCGGGTATCAAAATAACTCCATACAAAATTTCATGGAAATTGGTTCAGTAGTTTAGGCGTGATTGAGTAACAGACAGACAGACAGAGTTTCTTTCGCATTTATTATATTAGTTTAAATTTAAATTTAAATTTAAATTTATTAGTTTATTTATTATTTATTATTATTATTATTATTATTATTATTATTATTATTATTATTATTATTATTATTATTATTATTATTATTATTATTATTATTATTATTATTATTATTATTATTATTATTATTATTATTATTATTATTATTATTATTATTATTATTATTATTATTATTATTATTATTATTATTATTATTATTATTATTATTATTATTATTATTATTATTATTATTATTATTATTATTATTATTATTATTATTATTATTATTATTATTATTATTATTATTATTATTATTATTATTATTATTATTATTATTATTATTATTATTATTATTATTATTATTATTATTATTATTATTATTATTATTATTATTATTATTATTATTATTATTATTATTATTATTATTATTATTATTATTATTATTATTATTATTATTATTATTATTATTATTATTATTATTATTATTATTATTATTATTATTATTATTATTATTATTATTATTATTATTATTATTATTATTATTATTATTATTATTATTATTATTATTATTATTATTATTATTATTATTATTATTATTATTATTATTATTATTATTATTATTATTATTATTATTATTATTATTATTATTATTATTATTATTATTATTATTATTATTATTATTATTATTATTATTATTATTATTATTATTATTATTATTATTATTATTATTATTATTATTATTATTATTATTATTATTATTATTATTATTATTATTATTATTATTATTATTATTATTATTATTATTATTATTATTATTATTATTATTATTATTATTATTATTATTATTATTATTATTATTATTATTATTATTATTATTATTATTATTATTATTATTATTATTATTATTATTATTATTATTATTATTATTATTATTATTATTATTATTATTATTATTATTATTATTATTATTATTATTATTATTATTATTATTATTATTATTATTATTATTATTATTATTATTATTATTATTATTATTATTATTATTATTATTATTATTATTATTATTATTATTATTATTATTATTATTATTATTATTATTATTATTATTATTATTATTATTATTATTATTATTATTATTATTATTATTATTATTATTATTATTATTATTATTATTATTATTATTATTATTATTATTATTATTATTATTATTATTATTATTATTATTATTATTATTATTATTATTATTATTATTATTATTATTATTATTATTATTATTATTATTATTATTATTATTATTATTATTATTATTATTATTATTATTATTATTATTATTATTATTATTATTATTATTATTATTATTATTATTATTATTATTATTATTATTATTATTATTATTATTATTATTATTATTATTATTATTATTATTATTATTATTATTATTATTATTATTATTATTATTATTATTATTATTATTATTATTATTATTATTATTATTATTATTATTATTATTATTATTATTATTATTATTATTATTATTATTATTATTATTATTATTATTATTATTATTATTATTATTATTATTATTATTATTATTATTATTATTATTATTATTATTATTATTATTATTATTATTATTATTATTATTATTATTATTATTATTATTATTATTATTATTATTATTATTATTATTATTATTATTATTATTATTATTATTATTATTATTATTATTATTATTATTATTATTATTATTATTATTATTATTATTATTATTATTATTATTATTATTATTATTATTATTATTATTATTATTATTATTATTATTATTATTATTATTATTATTATTATTATTATTATTATTATTATTATTATTATTATTATTATTATTATTATTATTATTATTATTATTATTATTATTATTATTATTATTATTATTATTATTATTATTATTATTATTATTATTATTATTATTATTATTATTATTATTATTATTATTATTATTATTATTATTATTATTATTATTATTATTATTATTATTATTATTATTATTATTATTATTATTATTATTATTATTATTATTATTATTATTATTATTATTATTATTATTATTATTATTATTATTATTATTATTATTATTATTATTATTATTATTATTATTATTATTATTATTATTATTATTATTATTATTATTATTATTATTATTATTATTATTATTATTATTATTATTATTATTATTATTATTATTATTATTATTATTATTATTATTATTATTATTATTATTATTATTATTATTATTATTATTATTATTATTATTATTATTATTATTATTATTATTATTATTATTATTATTATTATTATTATTATTATTATTATTATTATTATTATTATTATTATTATTATTATTATTATTATTATTATTATTATTATTATTATTATTATTATTATTATTATTATTATTATTATTATTATTATTATTATTATTATTATTATTATTATTATTATTATTATTATTATTATTATTATTATTATTATTATTATTATTATTATTATTATTATTATTATTATTATTATTATTATTATTATTATTATTATTATTATTATTATTATTATTATTATTATTATTATTATTATTATTATTATTATTATTATTATTATTATTATTATTATTATTATTATTATTATTATTATTATTATTATTATTATTATTATTATTATTATTATTATTATTATTATTATTATTATTATTATTATTATTATTATTATTATTATTATTATTATTATTATTATTATTATTATTATTATTATTATTATTATTATTATTATTATTATTATTATTATTATTATTATTATTATTATTATTATTATTATTATTATTATTATTATTATTATTATTATTATTATTATTATTATTATTATTATTATTATTATTATTATTATTATTATTATTATTATTATTATTATTATTATTATTATTATTATTATTATTATTATTATTATTATTATTATTATTATTATTATTATTATTATTATTATTATTATTATTATTATTATTATTATTATTATTATTATTATTATTATTATTATTATTATTATTATTATTATTATTATTATTATTATTATTATTATTATTATTATTATTATTATTATTATTATTATTATTATTATTATTATTATTATTATTATTATTATTATTATTATTATTATTATTATTATTATTATTATTATTATTATTATTATTATTATTATTATTATTATTATTATTATTATTATTATTATTATTATTATTATTATTATTATTATTATTATTATTATTATTATTATTATTATTATTATTATTATTATTATTATTATTATTATTATTATTATTATTATTATTATTATTATTATTATTATTATTATTATTATTATTATTATTATTATTATTATTATTATTATTATTATTATTATTATTATTATTATTATTATTATTATTATTATTATTATTATTATTATTATTATTATTATTATTATTATTATTATTATTATTATTATTATTATTATTATTATTATTATTATTATTATTATTATTATTATTATTATTATTATTATTATTATTATTATTATTATTATTATTATTATTATTATTATTATTATTATTATTATTATTATTATTATTATTATTATTATTATTATTATTATTATTATTATTATTATTATTATTATTATTATTATTATTATTATTATTATTATTATTATTATTATTATTATTATTATTATTATTATTATTATTATTATTATTATTATTATTATTATTATTATTATTATTATTATTATTATTATTATTATTATTATTATTATTATTATTATTATTATTATTATTATTATTATTATTATTATTATTATTATTATTATTATTATTATTATTATTATTATTATTATTATTATTATTATTATTATTATTATTATTATTATTATTATTATTATTATTATTATTATTATTATTATTATTATTATTATTATTATTATTATTATTATTATTATTATTATTATTATTATTATTATTATTATTATTATTATTATTATTATTATTATTATTATTATTATTATTATTATTATTATTATTATTATTATTATTATTATTATTATTATTATTATTATTATTATTATTATTATTATTATTATTATTATTATTATTATTATTATTATTATTATTATTATTATTATTATTATTATTATTATTATTATTATTATTATTATTATTATTATTATTATTATTATTATTATTATTATTATTATTATTATTATTATTATTATTATTATTATTATTATTATTATTATTATTATTATTATTATTATTATTATTATTATTATTATTATTATTATTATTATTATTATTATTATTATTATTATTATTATTATTATTATTATTATTATTATTATTATTATTATTATTATTATTATTATTATTATTATTATTATTATTATTATTATTATTATTATTATTATTATTATTATTATTATTATTATTATTATTATTATTATTATTATTATTATTATTATTATTATTATTATTATTATTATTATTATTATTATTATTATTATTATTATTATTATTATTATTATTATTATTATTATTATTATTATTATTATTATTATTATTATTATTATTATTATTATTATTATTATTATTATTATTATTATTATTATTATTATTATTATTATTATTATTATTATTATTATTATTATTATTATTATTATTATTATTATTATTATTATTATTATTATTATTATTATTATTATTATTATTATTATTATTATTATTATTATTATTATTATTATTATTATTATTATTATTATTATTATTATTATTATTATTATTATTATTATTATTATTATTATTATTATTATTATTATTATTATTATTATTATTATTATTATTATTATTATTATTATTATTATTATTATTATTATTATTATTATTATTATTATTATTATTATTATTATTATTATTATTATTATTATTATTATTATTATTATTATTATTATTATTATTATTATTATTATTATTATTATTATTATTATTATTATTATTATTATTATTATTATTATTATTATTATTATTATTATTATTATTATTATTATTATTATTATTATTATTATTATTATTATTATTATTATTATTATTATTATTATTATTATTATTATTATTATTATTATTATTATTATTATTATTATTATTATTATTATTATTATTATTATTATTATTATTATTATTATTATTATTATTATTATTATTATTATTATTATTATTATTATTATTATTATTATTATTATTATTATTATTATTATTATTATTATTATTATTATTATTATTATTATTATTATTATTATTATTATTATTATTATTATTATTATTATTATTATTATTATTATTATTATTATTATTATTATTATTATTATTATTATTATTATTATTATTATTATTATTATTATTATTATTATTATTATTATTATTATTATTATTATTATTATTATTATTATTATTATTATTATTATTATTATTATTATTATTATTATTATTATTATTATTATTATTATTATTATTATTATTATTATTATTATTATTATTATTATTATTATTATTATTATTATTATTATTATTATTATTATTATTATTATTATTATTATTATTATTATTATTATTATTATTATTATTATTATTATTATTATTATTATTATTATTATTATTATTATTATTATTATTATTATTATTATTATTATTATATTATTATTATTATTATTATTATTATTATTATTATTATTATTATTATTATTATTATTATTATTATTATTATTATTATTATTATTATTATTATTATTATTATTATTATTATTATTATTATTATTATTATTATTATTATTATTATTATTATTATTATTATTATTATTATTATTATTATTATTATTATTATTATTATTATTATTATTATTATTATTATTATTATTATTATTATTATTATTATTATTATTATTATTATTATTATTATTATTATTATTATTATTATTATTATTATTATTATTATTATTATTATTATTATTATTATTATTATTATATTATTATTATTATTATTATTATTATTATTATTATTATTATTATTATTATTATTATTATTATTATTATTATTATTATTATTATTATTATTATTATTATTATTATTATTATTATTATTATTATTATTATTATTATTATTATTATTATTATTATTATTATTATTATTATTATTATTATTATTATTATTATTATATTATTATTATTATTATTATTATTATTATTATTATTATTATTATTATTATTATTATTATTATTATTATTATTATTATTATTATTATTATTATTATTATTATTATTATTATTATTATTATTATTATTATTATTATTATTATTATTATTATTATTATTATTATTATTATTATTATTATTATTATTATTATTATTATTATTATTATTATTATTATTATTATTATTATTATTATTATTATTATTATTATTATTATTATTATTATTATTATTATTATTATTATTATTATTATTATTATTATTATTATTATTATTATTATTATTATTATTATTATTATTATTATTATTATTATTATTATTATTATTATTATTATTATTATTATTATTATTATTATTATTATTATTATTATTATTATTATTATTATTATTATTATTATTATTATTATTATTATTATTATTATTATTATTATTATTATTATTATTATTATTATTATTATTATTATTATTATTATTATTATTATTATTATTATTATTATTATTATTATTATTATTATTATTATTATTATTATTATTATTATTATTATTATTATTATTATTATTATTATTATTATTATTATTATTATTATTATTATTATTATTATTATTATTATTATTATTATTATTATTATTATTATTATTATTATTATTATTATTATTATTATTATATTATTATTATTATTATTATTATTATTAATATTATTATTATTATTATTATTATTATTATTATTATTATTATTATTATTATTATTATTATTATTATTATTATTATTATTATTATTATTATTATTATTATTATTATTATTATTATTATTATTATTATTATTATTATTATTATTATTATTATTATTATTATTATTATTATTATTATTATTATTATTATTATTATTATTATTATTATTATTATTATTATTATTATTATTATTATTATTATTATTATTATTATTATTATTATTATTATTATTATTATTATTATTATTATTATTATTATTATTATTATTATTATTATTATTATTATTATTATTATTATTATTATTATTATTATATTATTATTATTATTATTATTATTATTATTATTATTATTATTATTATTATTTATTATTATTATTATTATTATTATTATTATTATTATTATTATTATTATTATTATTATTATTATTATTATTATTAATATTATTATAT
>OX608073.1:183190956-183203350 GCA_951509635.1 Eupeodes luniger | reverse complement strand
TATCTGTTGTTTTTGTTGCTGTTGCCGTTGAGCCGCCTCTTGTTGGCGGCGCGCCTCTTGCTTCAGCTTTAACTTACTGAGGAGGGGCTCTATTTCCTCCTTGAGCTTTTTCAGGTTTTCCTCATACTGGCTGATGGCTGCCTGTTTGGCTTTCAGGTCCTCCACCAGTTTCGTTTCTTCTTGGAGGTCCGCCTCTACCTCCAAAGCCTTCCCTGTCGGCGGGACTGGCTCTGGCTCCGATAGGATTAAATCCATATTCGGAGGCCTGAAGAGCCCCTCTCCACCTTCGGACACATACTCTGTTTTCTCAGACTCGGCGTAGTCTGAGAACTCACTCTCTGTGGTCATTGCTCCTTTACCACTCTCCATTTCTTTCCGCATATCCCGCCGCTTAGCAGAGTTGGCCCTCTCCCCTTTGTTTGGGCTATGCTTCTTCAGCTTTCTTTTTTTGTTAGCTGTTGCCGCCGCTATGCCCTGGTCTGATGCCTGACCAGATGTTGTCGATGTTATTTTCGGTACCGCTGCTGGCACCACCGTAACATCACCCGATGTGTTGGCAGAGGTATCTTTCGATACCCCTGCTTTTCTCTCCTTCTCCATCTGCCTTTCTTCCAAATCAATAAAATCTGCTATTTCTCGATTATGGAAAAAAGCTGCAATATTTTTCGTGCGCTCCGCACGGGATTCGAACCCACGATCCTTGGAGCTGTGTTCCGACGCCACCTCCACTAGGCTGTCGATTAGTTAAATGAAAACTGACACACTGCCTTCTTAACCGCAAACACTACAAATGCACTTCTTTTTTTAAATTTAAATTTAGCTTTAAATTTACTCTTCTTCACTGTGCGGAAGTCAAAGAACGACTGAAGAGATTTACACACTGTTATCTACTGTGCAGCGCAAACTACAACAACCTTATTAGGAATGAAACCAAAACGCCAACCACAACAAGGCAACAGAAACAGAAACAGTATACGACCTAAACCATGGCTGAGGAGACTGGAACAAAACATAGAAGGACTGAGAAGTCAAATATCATCCCTAAATGAATTCCTGAGAGGGAACAAATCCAATAGACTCAAGCATAAAATCAATAAAATATGCCTAACCTTTCGCAACCACTCTAAGTACGAAAGCAATGAACAGATTCGTAGTAGGGTTCTAGACACGCTTAAGCAAAAATTGTCTGTCATGAAAACGAAAAGACAGAAATACATAACAGCTGAAAAAAGAAGGACAAATAACTTACGTTTCTGCCAAAACGAGAAAATCTTCTACCGAGGCCTGAAAGTAAGACAAAAGGAAAGTGAAGGAGAAGACGCAAATCCGGACTTACCAACCGCACAAGACACGGAACAATATTGGTCATCTATCTGGTCATGGCCAATACAACACAACTGTGAAGCACAATGGATCACGAAAGAAAAAGGCAATACGTCAATACTAGCACCAATGGAGCAGCACTGCATAACATCAGCTAACCTTAAAGAAGTCCTGGGCAAAACCCAAAACTGGAAAGCCCCAGGAATAGATAGAATACAGAACTTCTGGTACAAAAGGTTAACATCAACCCACGAAAAGCTAGTTCACCTTTTCAACAACACTATCGATAACCCGAGTGCTCTCCCAGTTTTTCTAACTGAGGGTATAACCTACCTGTTGCCGAAAGCAACACGGTTTAATGGAGACCCAGCCAAGGGGAGACCTATCACGTGCCTCTCAACGATGTATAAGATACTCACAGGATGCATTAACAACGCTGTCTATGAACACCTGATCAGACAAAACATCATAACCAGAGAGCAAAAAGGATGCACAAAAGAAGCAAGAGGATGCAAGGAACAACTCACGATTGACCAAATTATACTGGAACAGGCTTCAAAAGAGTCGCGCAACCTCTACGCCGGATACATCGACTATCAGAAAGCCTTTGACAGCATCCCACACTCGTGGCTCCTGGAAGTCCTGGGAATTTACAAAATCCACCCTAAACTAATAAACTTCCTCAAATCAGCAATGAAAAACTGGAGAACAACAATAGAGATAACAGATAACACAGCGAAGCGCAAGACTAATGTGATCCCAATAAGACGCGGCATCTTCCAAGGAGACTGCCTTAGTGCTCTATGGTTTTGCATAGCCTTAAACCCACTTAGCAGACTACTAAACGAATCGGGGTACGGATTTAAAATCAGAAAAGACAAAGAACCGATATACCAGATCAATCACCTGCTTTACATGGACGACCTCAAACTGTATGCTTCCACCAAACCTCACCTCAACCATCTACTCAACATCACAAAATACTTCAGCGATGACATTAAAATGTCATTTGGCATCGATAAGTGCAAAACGATATCCATAGTCAGAGGCAAAATATCAGCGCCCATGGAACCAGAACTTTTTGATATCGGTGAAATGACTCAAAACGACGTCTATAAATATCTTGGAGTTATGCAGAGTAGGAGGATTGAACAGAAAACGATGAAAGACAAACTTAAGAACGAAGTGTTTGGAAGAATTCATAGACTTGCTAAGGCCCATTTGAATGGAAAGAACCTATTCAAAGCAATAAATGCGTATGCGATCCCTGTATTAACATACAGCTTTGGAATCATCAAATGGAGTACAACAGAACTCAACAACATCCAGAGGAAGATAAGAACAACTCTTACCAAATACAGACTACACCACCCGAAATCCTGCATGGAACGCATGGTGCTCCCGAGGAGACTAGGAGGAAGAGGCCTCATCGACATCCAACTTCTACATGAAAATCAAATCAAATCCCTCAGGATGTATTTTCATGGCAAGGCAGAGGAATCAAACCTCATAAACGCAATAATATCAGTCGACAGAGAATACACGCCTCAAAAATTAAACGTTGCTGAAGCTGAACTTGGGTTCAATGCCAAAACTAACGACCAAAAGCTTGAAGAGTGGGCCGCAAAAACTCTGCACGGTAAATACTATTATACGTTGACCAACCAAAATGTTGACCAAAGACTGTCAAACACGTGGTTGACCGATGGTGGTATCTACTCTGAAACGGAGGGTTTGATGCTCGCGATTCAAGACGAGGTGCTACCAACGAGGAACTACATGAAGCACATCGTGAAGCAAGCGAATGCACACGAAGACATATGCAGAAGATGTAGTGCGCGAGGGGAGACGATTGATCACATCATATCAGGATCAGGGATGAGAATGCTAAGCCCGAAAAGTGAAACATTTTGCCCAAAAAAACGAAGTAGATTTGTAAAATATGTAGCAGATAATGAAAAAAACAAAAAATACAAACAAAACAAATTTATTTTCATTTTATTTTACATCCATATAACGAAAACATACATTGACTAGAACAAGTCTCACAAATTCATAAATTAGGTACATATATACATATATAGTACATACTATGTAGGTAAATTATTACATTGAAATAAATAGGAACATTCTGTTTTAAATTAAATTAGATTCTCCTCTAAGGGAAACATAACACAAATTCATAAAATATTATAAAGTATATGCATATAATAAGGATTTTAATCGGTTCTTAATACGTAGCCCTCCTGAACATATTTAAACTTTGAAAAATATCGTAATAACTTCAAATCTTTCTTATTAATAAAAGGGAAGAAGCGGTACTTATTCTAGTCTATTTCTTTTTTTGTTTTGACGTTATTGAAATCTGATAATCGTCTTTCGGCTGCTGCACTGCTATGCGGTAAACTAGCTAGTGTAAGCATATAGTCGGGCAACACCCTAAACATATCTTCTTCCAATATATTTTTCTGAGAGTGTAAACGCGTCCAAAACTCAACAACATCTTCGTCGTCGTTCATTTTTATACTTTTAGTAACCATAAGCGTTCTTAATTCGGAGTTCAGAGTTTCTATGTTTGTTACATTATTATCAAAATAAGGAAATTCATTCAAAAGTGGAAGGATTGTCGGATATGTTTCAATTTGTATTACTTTTGGATCCAAAAGTTCTAACAATTTTTACTTTTTGTCAGTTATAAATCAAAACGAAGTTTTTTCAGTTAACAAAAAATGAATCAATACAACACATCTTAAATGAAATTTTGTGCGTTAGAAAAAATTTTAAAACGAAGTAAAAATAAGTTGCTACGTAGCAGATACATAAAAATAAATTAATGAAGTAGATCTGCTACATATGAAGTAAATACTCATCCCTGATCAGGATGCCCTACACTAGCCCAAAGCGACTACCTAAAGCGCCACAACAACGTTGCAAAAATTATACATATTGAGCTATTGAAGACAAACAACCTAGCCCCCGAGCAGCTAAGATATTATCTGTATGAGCCAGAGCCCGCCATCGAAACAGATAATATGAAAATCTACTTCGATAGAACGATATATACAATGCACCGACGAGAACATAACAGACCAGACATAACATTCGTCAACAAGAAGACGAGGGAAGCTTTTCTAATAGATATAGCAGTCCCACTAAGCCGTAACATGGATAAAACGTACCTGGAAAAGATCAACAAATACGCCGAACTCGCAACAGAGATAAAGGCACAGTGGCAATTAAAATCAGTGAAAATTATACCAATTGTTATATCCAGTGTAGGGATTATACATTAGAACTTATATAATGGGATAAAGACTCTAAACCTAAAAGACTCTATCATAAAAAATATGCAAAAGGCTGTGATAATCGATACTTGTCATGTAACTAGAAAATTTTTACAATGAAGTTAGCAACGTAGTATAGTATGATTTTATCTAGACTTAAGGTCTCTAAAATTGTACTCACAAAACCATTCAATGAGAAATGAATTAAAATAATAATAATAATAATAATAATAATAATAATAATAATAATAATAATAATAATAATAATAATAATAATAATAATAATAATAATAATAATAATAATAATAATAATAATAATAATAATAATAATAATAATAATAATAATAATAATAATAATAATAATAATAATAATAATAATAATAATAATAATAATAATAATAATAATAATAATAATAATAATAATAATAATAATAATAATAATAATAATAATAATAATAATAATAATAATAATAATAATAATAATAATAATAATAATAATAATAATAATAATAATAATAATAATAATAATAATAATAATAATAATAATAATAATAATAATAATAATAATAATAATAATAATAATAATAATAATAATAATAATAATAATAATAATAATAATAATAATAATAATAATAATAATAATAATAATAATAATAATAATAATAATAATAATAATAATAATAATAATAATAATAATAATAATAATAATAATAATAATAATAATAATAATAATAATAATAATAATAATAATAATAATAATAATAATAATAATAATAATAATAATAATAATAATAATAATAATAATAATAATAATAATAATAATAATAATAATAATAATAATAATAATAATAATAATAATAATAATAATAATAATAATAATAATAATAATAATAATAATAATAATAATAATAATAATAATAATAATAATAATAATAATAATAATAATAATAATAATAATAATAATAATAATAATAATAATAATAATAATAATAATAATAATAATAATAATAATAATAATAATAATAATAATAATAATAATAATAATAATAATAATAATAATAATAATAATAATAATAATAATAATAATAATAATAATAATAATAATAATAATAATAATAATAATAATAATAATAATAATAATAATAATAATAATAATAATAATAATAATAATAATAATAATAATAATAATAATAATAATAATAATAATAATAATAATAATAATAATAATAATAATAATAATAATAATAATAATAATAATAATAATAATAATAATAATAATAATAATAATAATAATAATAATAATAATAATAATAATAATAATAATAATAATAATAATAATAATAATAATAATAATAATAATAATAATAATAATAATAATAATAATAATAATAATAATAATAATAATAATAATAATAATAATAATAATAATAATAATAATAATAATAATAATAATAATAATAATAATAATAATAATAATAATAATAATAATAATAATAATAATAATAATAATAATAATAATAATAATAATAATAATAATAATAATAATAATAATAATAATAATAATAATAATAATAATAATAATAATAATAATAATAATAATAATAATAATAATAATAATAATAATAATAATAATAATAATAATAATAATAATAATAATAATAATAATAATAATAATAATAATAATAATAATAATAATAATAATAATAATAATAATAATAATAATAATAATAATAATAATAATAATAATAATAATAATAATAATAATAATAATAATAATAATAATAATAATAATAATAATAATAATAATAATAATAATAATAATAATAATAATAATAATAATAATAATAATAATAATAATAATAATAATAATAATAATAATAATAATAATAATAATAATAATAATAATAATAATAATAATAATAATAATAATAATAATAATAATAATAATAATAATAATAATAATAATAATAATAATAATAATAATAATAATAATAATAATAATAATAATAATAATAATAATAATAATAATAATAATAATAATAATAATAATAATAATAATAATAATAATAATAATAATAATAATAATAATAATAATAATAATAATAATAATAATAATAATAATAATAATAATAATAATAATAATAATAATAATAATAATAATAATAATAATAATAATAATAATAATAATAATAATAATAATAATAATAATAATAATAATAATAATAATAATAATAATAATAATAATAATAATAATAATAATAATAATAATAATAATAATAATAATAATAATAATAATAATAATAATAATAATAATAATAATAATAATAATAATAATAATAATAATAATAATAATAATAATAATAATAATAATAATAATAATAATAATAATAATAATAATAATAATAATAATAATAATAATAATAATAATAATAATAATAATAATAATAATAATAATAATAATAATAATAATAATAATAATAATAATAATAATAATAATAATAATAATAATAATAATAATAATAATAATAATAATAATAATAATAATAATAATAATAATAATAATAATAATAATAATAATAATAATAATAATAATAATAATAATAATAATAATAATAATAATAATAATAATAATAATAATAATAATAATAATAATAATAATAATAATAATAATAATAATAATAATAATAATAATAATAATAATAATAATAATAATAATAATAATAATAATAATAATAATAATAATAATAATAATAATAATAATAATAATAATAATAATAATAATAATAATAATAATAATAATAATAATAATAATAATAATAATAATAATAATAATAATAATAATAATAATAATAATAATAATAATAATAATAATAATAATAATAATAATAATAATAATAATAATAATAATAATAATAATAATAATAATAATAATAATAATAATAATAATAATAATAATAATAATAATAATAATAATAATAATAATAATAATAATAATAATAATAATAATAATAATAATAATAATAATAATAATAATAATAATAATAATAATAATAATAATAATAATAATAATAATAATAATAATAATAATAATAATAATAATAATAATAATAATAATAATAATAATAATAATAATAATAATAATAATAATAATAATAATAATAATAATAATAATAATAATAATAATAATAATAATAATAATAATAATAATAATAATAATAATAATAATAATAATAATAATAATAATAATAATAATAATAATAATAATAATAATAATAATAATAATAATAATAATAATAATAATAATAATAATAATAATAATAATAATAATAATAATAATAATAATAATAATAATAATAATAATAATAATAATAATAATAATAATAATAATAATAATAATAATAATAATAATAATAATAATAATAATAATAATAATAATAATAATAATAATAATAATAATAATAATAATAATAATAATAATAATAATAATAATAATAATAATAATAATAATAATAATAATAATAATAATAATAATAATAATAATAATAATAATAATAATAATAATAATAATAATAATAATAATAATAATAATAATAATAATAATAATAATAATAATAATAATAATAATAATAATAATAATAATAATAATAATAATAATAATAATAATAATAATAATAATAATAATAATAATAATAATAATAATAATAATAATAATAATAATAATAATAATAATAATAATAATAATAATAATAATAATAATAATAATAATAATAATAATAATAATAATAATAATAATAATAATAATAATAATAATAATAATAATAATAATAATAATAATAATAATAATAATAATAATAATAATAATAATAATAATAATAATAATAATAATAATAATAATAATAATAATAATAATAATAATAATAATAATAATAATAATAATAATAATAATAATAATAATAATAATAATAATAATAATAATAATAATAATAATAATAATAATAATAATAATAATAATAATAATAATAATAATAATAATAATAATAATAATAATAATAATAATAATAATAATAATAATAATAATAATAATAATAATAATAATAATAATAATAATAATAATAATAATAATAATAATAATAATAATAATAATAATAATAATAATAATAATAATAATAATAATAATAATAATAATAATAATAATAATAATAATAATAATAATAATAATAATAATAATAATAATAATAATAATAATAATAATAATAATAATAATAATAATAATAATAATAATAATAATAATAATAATAATAATAATAATAATAATAATAATAATAATAATAATAATAATAATAATAATAATAATAATAATAATAATAATAATAATAATAATAATAATAATAATAATAATAATAATAATAATAATAATAATAATAATAATAATAATAATAATAATAATAATAATAATAATAATAATAATAATAATAATAATAATAATAATAATAATAATAATAATAATAATAATAATAATAATAATAATAATAATAATAATAATAATAATAATAATAATAATAATAATAATAATAATAATAATAATAATAATAATAATAATATACTGTATTGGGATAGATCCATCAGGACAGACCGCACCGTGCTTGCCAACAAACCAGACATAGTTCTATTTGACAAAAAAAACAAAACAATCGACATATTCGACATAACCGTCCCTCTAACTCAAAATCTAAGAACAGCTTACGCAAACAAGGTCAACAAGTACACTGAGCTGGCACACGAAATAAAGGAGCTTTATCATGCGAATAAAGTAACGATAACACCCATCGTAATATCAGCGACAGCCGTTGTCCCGAAAACGCTGATGAAACACCTCAAACTTTTTCAAATGGAAGATCTGATAGAAGAAATTCAAAAGGCAGTCGTGCTAGGGACTTGTAATATAGTTAGAAGATTCCTGCAACAGTCAAGCTAAATTCAAACGTAAATTCACACAATAAAGACAATTGCCAAATCGCGACAAATCATGAGTTGGGGTAAATTCCCCCCTCATGACCTCGAGCCGAACCCTAAGGGGTCGGTAAAAGTTTTCCAGCTCTAAATCGCTGAGAAAGTGAACCAACTCGTTTATAATAATAATAATAATAATAATAATAATAATAATAATAATAATAATAATAATAATAATAATAATAATAATAATAATAATAATAATAATAATAATAATAATAATAATAATAATAATAATAATAATAATAATAATAATAATAATAATAATAATAATAATAATAATAATAATAATAATAATAATAATAATAATAATAATAATAATAATAATAATAATAATAATAATAATAATAATAATAATAATAATAATAATAATAATAATAATAATAATAATAATAATAATAATAATAATAATAATAATAATAATAATAATAATAATAATAACAATAATAATAATAATAATAATAATAATAATAATAATAATAATAATAATAATAATAATAATAATAATAATAATAATAATAATAATAATAATAATAATAATAATAATAATAATAATAATAATAATAATAATAATAATAATAATAATAATAATAATAATAATAATAATAATAATAATAATAATAATAATAATAATAATAATAATAATAATAATAATAATAATAATAATAATAATAATAATAATAATAATAATAATAATAATAATAATAATAATAATAATAATAATAATAATAATAATAATAATAATAATAATAATAATAATAATAATAATAATAATAATAATAATAATAATAATAATAATAATAATAATAATAATAATAATAATAATAATAATAATAATAATAATAATAATAATAATAATAATAATAATAATAATAATAATAATAATAATAATAATAATAATAATAATAATAATAATAATAATAATAATAATAATAATAATAATAATAATAATAATAATAATAATAATAATAATAATAATAATAATAATAATAATAATAATAATAATAATAATAATAATAATAATAATAATAATAATAATAATAATAATAATAATAATAATAATAATAATAATAATAATAATAATAATAATAATAATAATAATAATAATAATAATAATAATAATAATAATAATAATAATAATAATAATAATAATAATAATAATAATAATAATAATAATAATAATAATAATAATAATAATAATAATAATAATAATAATAATAATAATAATAATAATAATAATAATAATAATAATAATAATAATAATAATAATAATAATAATAATAATAATAATAATAATAATAATAATAATAATAATAATAATAATAATAATAATAATAATAATAATAATAATAATAATAATAATAATAATAATAATAATAATAATAATAATAATAATAATAATAATAATAATAATAATAATAATAATAATAATAATAATAATAATAATAATAATAATAATAATAATAATAATAATAATAATAATAATAATAATAATAATAATAATAATAATAATAATAATAATAATAATAATAATAATAATAATAATAATAATAATAATAATAATAATAATAATAATAATAATAATAATAATAATAATAATAATAATAATAATAATAATAATAATAATAATAATAATAATAATAATAATAATAATAATAATAATAATAATAATAATAATAATAATAATAATAATAATAATAATAATAATAATAATAATAATAATAATAATAATAATAATAATAATAATAATAATAATAATAATAATAATAATAATAATAATAATAATAATAATAATAATAATAATAATAATAATAATAATAATAATAATAATAATAATAATAATAATAATAATAATAATAATAATAATAATAATAATAATAATAATAATAATAATAATAATAATAATAATAATAATAATAATAATAATAATAATAATAATAATAATAATAATAATAATAATAATAATAATAATAATAATAATAATAATAATAATAATAATAATAATAATAATAATAATAATAATAATAATAATAATAATAATAATAATAATAATAATAATAATAATAATAATAATAATAATAATAATAATAATAATAATAATAATAATAATAATAATAATAATAATAATAATAATAATAATAATAATAATAATAATAATAATAATAATAATAATAATAATAATAATAATAATAATAATAATAATAATAATAATAATAATAATAATAATAATAATAATAATAATAATAATAATAATAATAATAATAATAATAATAATAATAATAATAATAATAATAATAATAATAATAATAATAATAATAATAATAATAATAATAATAATAATAATAATAATAATAATAATAATAATAATAATAATAATAATAATAATAATAATAATAATAATAATAATAATAATAATAATAATAATAATAATAATAATAATAATAATAATAATAATAATAATAATAATAATAATAATAATAATAATAATAATAATAATAATAATAATAATAATAATAATAATAATAATAATAATAATAATAATAATAATAATAATAATAATAATAATAATAATAATAATAATAATAATAATAATAATAATAATAATAATAATAATAATAATAATAATAATAATAATAATAATAATAATAATAATAATAATAATAATAATAATAATAATAATAATAATAATAATAATAATAATAATAATAATAATAATAATAATAATAATAATAATAATAATAATAATAATAATAATAATAATAATAATAATAATAATA
>OX608073.1:183128456-183185956 GCA_951509635.1 Eupeodes luniger | reverse complement strand
TCCCGATGTGTTTATGGCTAGTGAAACCAAGCTAAACCACAAACACAAACTGACTCATAAAAATTACAATATCGTAAGAAGAGACCGGCCCGACTCCACTCAAGGGGGCGGTGTCGCTCTCTTTATACGAAAAGGCATTAATTATAAAGTCATATACAACAATGAATTGCGAAAGCTCAAGACGCTAGAAGTTTGCGTTCTCTCTCACTCAAGGGAAGTGGATGTATATGATTGCGGCTTATGCGGCTGGAGCTCCGCAGGTTATTTACTTTGCTTCAGAACTCGAGATTCTTTTTAGGGAACTTAAACTGAGCTTGGAAGGAAACTATTTCATCTTGGCCGGTGATTTGAACGCAAAACATGAAGATTGGGGAAATCAACATAGTAATCCCAGAGGTAACCATCTTTTTAATTTGATGAATCTTTACAGCGTTGAATATGGCGTCGACCTGCTGGCTACTGAAAAGCCATCGTATCCAAGAAGCGACTCCTTTCTGCATCTTTTGCTGTACGACATAAGACTGACAGTTACAGACAAAGTGGGTAATCACCCTCGAAACTGCTTACAGACAATTGACTACGACAGTGATCACTGCGGACTGGCTGCTGTAATGCAGATTCCGAACGAACGCATGGAGTTGGAGGAATACGTTGCAACGCATTCTTACAATTACAGTAAGATGCGCTGGCCTAGTTTCACCACCGCCCTGGCGAGAGAACTTCGTTCGAGTGACATAGCCCCACCAAACAACAGAAACCTGACAAATACAGAAATTGACCAACATTTACAACAGATGGACGAAACAATAAAACGAACGATGGAACGGACAATACCAAAGTACAAAGAACGGGACCAAATGGATTCTTACAGAAACGCGACTATTGACGCACTACGTAAGCACAAGAGTGGCTTACTGACAAGACTCAAAAACTTGTACAGATGACTTACAGACCCACACGACTTGGAGGTTAGGACATTGAAGTCGTCATAAAAAATGTCAATCTGTTGATTAAGGAGAATTACAGGTTATCAATTAACAAGTACTGCGACCGCAAGATCCGGTCAGTAAATTCCAGTGACCCCAGTATGTTCCCTAACATCAACAAGATATTCAGAAAAAAGAACGATAATGACCTTCCCTGTCTGAAACTCCAAAGAACTGAAGAGAACAATGACGTACTCAGAACAGCGCAAATAGATCCAGAAGAAGCCATCTTGACGATAAATTTTACATAATTGAAGATCCGAAGGAAAAAGTGTAGGCGGTGGGAGCTGCTTTCCAGCAAGTGTACAAGATGAATCGTCGCCCGAGAATTGGTTTGTTCCATACGCCATTGGCACTTTTTCGAGAAAAACGCATTTAAAGGTTTACGTACATACTTAGTAATCCGAAACTGTGCGATAGGATTTTATTTTTATTTTTTTAAATTGAAGTTAGTCTTATTAAGACTTCACCTACCAATTTTCAAAGTGTTTTGCCTTACCGTTAACAAGATACGTTAATCAGCACAAAAGTCTACTTTTCTGGCTTGTATCCCACCTATACATTTTGAAAATGATTTTTTTTTCCATACACGTGGAACACACAAAAATGAATGTGGCACAAACCAATTCTCATCAATATATAATGTAAAAGGCAAGAAGGCATGTAGTTGGATGCTAAAATTTTAAAAGAAAATCGATTATATCTTTGTTTTCAATAAACTCTTTATTAAAAAAAACAAAATAAAACATAAACATTTTTCTTTAAAAATAAACAAAAAAACAAACAAAATTAAAGCAGTTCTACTGCTATAACAAAGTTTTCATTTACAGTACAATATTTTTATTAATTCATTACTTAAAAAGATAGGACATTGTAAATACATTAATTCGGTAAAAAGAAAATAAAAAAGCAGTTCTACTGCTATCTTTTTTTTTAGTTTCTAAATATTAAGCAATGTTTTAAGATATTGCTTATCAATTTCAGGTAAAAAGGGTAACAAGTCTTTAAGGTCTTTTTTCTTTTCTTTTGAGATCGGTGTTTTAAAGGTTTGTGTTAATTTTGCACAAAGCAAATTTTTCGGTGTTGGTAGTGCACCCTTGGTGGCTGTCTTAAATAAACTTTCAGAAGAAGTGGAACTATTCTTGGGCAAGAACTGGTCATCAAACATACTTTATTTGAAAAAAAACAAAAAAAAAAATATATTATTAAAAAAATATAATATATTATAAACAAATAAACAATTATAGCAGATACTTACTTTATTAGGACGCCGCTGGCCACAGAATCAGGTTCGGATGACATAGCGTTTATAGCAAAAACAAAAAAAATATAAACTTCACCGACCGCGCACGCCCTTCCACTTTAGCAGCCAAGCCACGGCCCATGACTAACTGATTTCATACAATTATTGTCTCGGGATATCTACACAATTGTAATGGCTATGGCACAAACCAATACTAAAATTTTTTTTGCGATCATTGTCCCATAAACATAGCATTTCTTTAACACAAGTGCACGTAGGACAAACCAATTCTCAACATTCTTAGTATTTTTTCTATCCCTTGTCACCGTAATATGCACGTGTAACAAAACAATTCGGACAAAAATTATATGGAAGAAATGTCCCAAACGCCAAAAATGGTTTATGGCACAAAACAATTCTAGAAAATGTTGATTTTGGTGGATATGGAACAAAATTGATGTTGGATATCTCGGGATTGAAAAGACGTAGCGCAAATCTGATCACAGATTTAGAAAGAGCATACAAAATTACCATAGAATCCATTCCTAACTCAACCACGACCTGGAAAACAGAGCCCTACTTAATCACTTTTACCTCCGAAATGATATGACATTTACACCACACTCTTCAATAATACACTGAATAATGCATATTATCCAGTGCATTGGAAGACCGCTGTGGTTCGTCCTCTCCCGAAAAAGGGAAAGGACAACTCCAACCCATCAAATCTTCGGTCGATAAGTCTCCTTCCGAGCATCAGCAAAGTTTTCGAAAAAATTGTAAAAAGGGCTCTGACTAAGTGGGCTGCGGACGACAAAATAATTCCTGATAAACAGTTCGGTTTCAAGGCGGGTCATGACACAATTCATGCTGCGTCTAAACTCGTTTCTGATATCCAATGGAATAAATCAAAACAACAATGCCCAGGTGCTGTTCTGGTTGATTTGGAAAAGGCCTTTGACACCGTATGGTTAGAGGGTCTTTACCTAAAACTGAGCAGGCTTGGCATAAGCAAGCCATTGTTGTATGTACTTTATGGTATGCTTAACGGTAGAAATTTTGTTGTCAAAAGTGGCAATGTTACTTCTACCACAACATTCCAAATTAACAATGGTCTTCAACAGGGAGCGGTAAATTCGACGATTCTCTTCAGCTTTTACACCAGCGATCTGATAGGTAGTCTTACAAAGGCAATTGCGTACGCTGACGATCTAATTGCGTACAGAACGGCCCGAAAGGTTTAGGTTATTAGAATTCTCTTGCAGCGTGATTTTGACAAGATTCAGCGATATTGCGACGACTGGAAACTGAAAATAAATGTCCAGAAGTCGGAGACAATTCTGTTCCAGACTTCGTTGGCTAGGGCCACGGGGGATACGTGCAAGAATTGGCGCAAGATGGTCATCGTTGATCTTCACGGTTAGCCATTAGCGAGCAAAAGTGTAGTGAAGTACCTCGGTATCTGGTTAGATCAGTATTTATATTTCGACAGACATATAAATGCTGCTCTGACCAGGGCAGTCGGCTTGACCCCAGAGTGAAGGTAATTTGCTACATGGCCCTCATACGGCCGATGATCGTTTATGGTTGTCCTGTGTGGTTCAACGTTGCCCCTTCCCAGATGGAGAAGTTTCGGGTGTTCGAGCGGCAGTGTTTACGACGCTGTACCGGCTTATATCGAACAGCCGAATCTTCTTACGTGCATTACTATTCCAACGAGGTCCTATACAACGGGGCTCGAATCAACAGAATTGACAATTTCGTGATAAAACTCGTTCGAGGTCACATTGCAAGAGTTATGTCTTCGACCAACAATTTAATTTTCGGGGCGTTCTATCCGAACGACGAGTATTTTGAAAGTGCACGCTTGAGCGGCTTCATTCCACCAGAAGCATTCCTCTTTTTAGATAGATGCGGTCTGATACAGGATAGATTGGCAGTTCCGTTAATCAACCACGTCAGACGACGAACCGTGGATAGGTGGCTCCTGTGCAATCGGGACGTCATGGCACAAGACGGAGAAGAACTCCTTCGGTTCTGTAGGGCTGTGTCCGAAGCAGGAGAACCAGTTTTGGTGGCTTCAATCGGGTGGGTAGTCGGGATGGGGTTTTAAGCCTTGGCCGGCTTACATACTTGTTTTATAGTTTTATTGTTTAGTTTTAAGTACAATAGGCATGGTGGCACAAAAAAAAATACAAAAAAAAAAAAACACAAAAAAAATAATTAAAAAAAATAAAAAATCATGGAATAAGAAAAAAAAAGACCAAAATATGAAAAACAAAAAATGTTAGTGAAATTTGCTGCTGTGGTTGTTCTAGTTTTAAGTAGTTTATAGGTAGAATAGGTGGTTTAAGTTAGTTTAAGTTTTATTTTAAGGACCTTATTTTAAGTAGTTTTAAGTATAAATAAAAAAGGATATTGATATTAGTTTTTTCAAATTTTCTAATAAATACAAAATAAATAAATAAATAAATACAAATAAATAAAAGTAAAATAGATCTTAGGGCCGAAAGGTATTAGTATTAAGTATTATAGTTTAACTAAGAGTGTCCGTATGGGACCAGTAAGTTAGTAATAAGTTATGGATAATTATACTAGTTTTATGAATTTTTGTCTAGCTTTAAGATAGTCTTAAGAATGAATTAATAAAAATGAATTTGAAAAAAAAAGAGTGTGTTGGACTGTCATGCCAGAGGTCTTGGGTTCGATCCCAGCTTATGTCATCTAAAGTTTTTTCACGGGTACTGCCTCTTGCGAGGAATTGACAAATTCTCCAAGAGTAATTCTTGTCATGAAAAATGCTTTCTCAAATTAGCGGTTCGGATTCGGCGTAAAACTGTAGGTCCTCTCCATCCCTGACAACAGTACTCGCACACAGGAATGGTTTAGAGTTGTAAGTCACTAGGCCCTAGTTCTCAACGGACTGTTGCGCCACCCAATTTATTTATTTTAATAATAATAATAATCATAATAATAATAATAACAATAGTAATAATAATAATAATAATAATAATAATAATAATAATAATAATAATAATAATAATAATAATAATAATAATAATAATAATAATAATAATACTAATAATAATAATAATAATAATAATAATAATAATAATAATAATAATAATAATAATAATAATAATAATAATAATAATAATAACAATAATAAGGAGGTTATCAGCGTGGTTTGCACCCCAGCCCCTTTTTTTTAAATTTTAACTGAACCAATGGTGTACGCAACCAAGTGTTGCATACACCTTAACTCGCACACACCCTGTTGTTGCATACACCCACACTCGCACCTTCCATTATTACTATCAAAATAAGACCACTCGAGTAAGAAAAAATAATTAAATTAAAATTCTCAAAAACTAAAGGAGAAAATAATATAGTTTTTGTTTGAAAATTAATAAGAGCAACAAATTATTAAAAAAGAATTATTTATAAACTAATGGTTTTGAAATATTGAAATTGAAAATTTTTTTTATTCAAATCTTGAGTTTAAAATTAAATTTTTCAGAAACTATGCCTAGTTTTGACTTGATTAAAAAATTGGCTAATAGAACAGAATTTTGACTTTAAAAAAACTTAATTGTTATTTTTAAACTATTCTTTTTATTTTAAGTAATAATGTTTTTAAATTGCCCCTCCCGCCTGAACGAGGGGAGATGGACCCACCCTCCCATAACAAAAAATACTTGTTTTTAATTGTTCTAAAAAAACCGTTATAATATATTGTCGCCTGAGTTACCGTTCTTTTGCCTAGTATAGTATTTAATTGTAAATTTTTCCATTGTTTGTTAATACTTATTTTTCAATTTAATTTATTTTTTCTAAAAGCATCCCTACCTCCTAAACGGGGGGAGATAGATCCCCCCTCCCATAGCAAAAAGTGCTTGTTTTTGACCCCTCTACAAAATTCCGTTATCAAAACTTGCCCAAGTTATCGTATTTTCCCCCATAATCTAATCTTAAAGCACGATATGTAGCTGTGACAGAATCACCATTTTTGTAGTAGGTTTTTAGCAATTTGTATACGTTGTGCGATAGTTAAGCGGTCCATTTTCGTAAATGTCAGACTATCAACTGAAAAAATAAATTGGTTTAACAACTTTGTTTGACAGATTTCGAATTCCAGCCCTATACTTTTGAAACCGCAAAATGGATTACCCGTTATAATAATAAGCCCCCACTGAAAAACTTGTTAGTGAGTTAATTCTGAATTTAGGATTAACTAACTCTAGGCTTAACTCGGAGTTAACTCAGCACTGAAAAACTGGGCTATAGTGTCGTTGTAAAGTTCTACACGGAAAGAAATACATTGCGAATATTGCAATGTCAGTATGGGTGTGAACGCCATTCTTTATGGCTTAGAAGATTTCCATTGGATAAAAAGTTGTAAGCATAGATAATCTGGCCATACTGAGAATAGTAACGTCGACAATAGTTATAGCCGATACGGCAATGCCAGTATGGCAGTCAGGCCCATACTGACTGGCGGCATGTACAATGCTCCTAGCAGAAAAGGCAATACATTATTGTTATGTATGTCCCTTATACTTATGTACACTATTGACAGCGATCCAATAAGGGTATCGATTATCACGCCATAAATTATTGCGGGCAAAACTAGTAGCATTGCGACATCTCCGATACAGTATGGGGCTGAAGGCAATGCTGTCTCGTCAAACGTACTATGCGGCCTTGTGTTACAAGCAAAGATTGTGGTACATAATCCCATACTTATAGGAGTTGTAGCAATACAATGTAGGAATATCACCCATACTTTTTTAGTATGGGACTCCAGGCCATACTAGCATTGCCATAAATGCCATACACTTCTTTCCGTGTATGCTTATTTTTACCGTCTTCTCTACTTAACACAATCGTTTGTTGTTTTTAATTTGTTATTATTTTTTCATGTTACAAATTTAAAGTTTAATATTTGTGTTTGTAATTTTTAATAATTGTTTTTGTGTATAAACCTTTTGTATTTCAATGCCAAATATAAAAACGTTATCAATGTAAAAATTTTATCTGTTTGGTGTCGTTGACATGAAACCCATTTTCAAATTAAATGATATCTTTTATGCAATCAAAAAATTGCAGGGAGGCTGAAGGCGAGCTTTCTCTTAGTGGAGGAGATTATTTACTAGTTTGGTCAGGTGGTGAACCTCAAGGGGGTTATTTAGATGCCGAACTTCTTGATGGAAGAAGAGGCTTGGTTCCAGCTCCGTTTGTTCAACGTTTAGTAGGTAAACATCTTTTGGAATAATCATTCAATAGATAATTATAAATATACATTAATAATTTTAAAGGTGATGACTTGCTAGAGTTTCACCAAGCTGTTTTGTCAACGTTACGAGATGCTGAAGATGGGTCATTGCAGTGTGATACAACATCAATGCCTTCATTGCCACCAAATAATCCATTATTAACTCACACACAAGAAGATTTGGCTCGACTAAGCGAATCTCAAACAGAAATTGAAAACGAAAGCGATATCGATGACACTGGTAAGCGAACTTATAGTATGATTTATTGTTTTGCCTTATCAACATCGGCATACTTCGATTATGTTGTGGTGAATTGAAGAATTAAAAATCATTAGAAAATTTCCAAACAAAAATTAATACTTAGGCCGAGCTGAGTGCTATAATATTAATAATAGGTACTTTTAGTAATTAATGATAGGAACGTATATCTTCCTGCAATGTGTCCAAGAATATAAACATCAAAAGAAAAGCTTTTTCGAAAATAGAAAAATTCATCGCCATTTCGTAAAGAAGAAGCCAAAATTAGGTTCTAAGGCGTTCTTAACAGAACCGTAAATCTTTTGTATTTGGAGCCCTATAAATTATAGATACACATACTTAAACTTAAGTTAACACCAACAATTTAAAATGGTTTCTCATGAAAAATGCTGACATGGTCAAAGATAAATGACACAAGTAAAATGTAAGCAAACAAAATCTCTACTTTGATCAGTAAAGTTATGGACCTAGAGCCGGCAGCAAAGTTTTTGAGTCGAGTGATAACCAAAATTCCTTGATGAGAATGAGTAGATATACGCACCATTACATTAAATTCGTCCGTCTGGCTGGTTTTTTTCAGCCGTGGTTGCGGGTAATGTATCAAAAACCACAAAAAATCCCCTGATGACGAAAATAGGTGTCTAAGACGTTTTACTTTCAACCTTCTGTTTGCCAGATGCATTTCAAGTTTTTTCAAATGCATTTTTAAACGTAAAACCCCGATAACGTTGTTCCTATAAGGTATAACCAAAAGAATGATATACCAAACTAGCAGAAAACTTCCCCTGACAAAAATGTGTGTCCAGGACGTTTTGGTTGCAGACTTCTGTTTGCCAGTCGCACTTTAACTTAAGAACTTTTTTGGTAGATCAGAAAAATTTTCATTATTAGAATGTGCATCTTAGATGATTTTAGGGCTGCATCTTTAATTTAAAGCATAACAAATCAATACAAACATCACATAACACGATCAAATTGAATTAAAATCATACATACATATGAAAGTGAAGACATTGATAGTGAAGACATTACTTTGAATTTTTCATCTCATCAAGGTGATGATGAATGATTTTTTCTATAAAATCAATTTTTAAATAAAATGTTTGATTTTCATTCAACTTGATGATGTTATGTGATCAGGGAAAGTTCTCTAATAATCTCTCACAAAAAGTAATCGGGGTTTTAAGCTAAAAATGCATATATGGCAAGTAGAAGGCTGAAAGTAAAACATCTTGGACACATGTTTTTGTAATCAGATAATTTTTTATAATTTTGTGATGTATCATTCTTTTGGTTACATATCATAGGAAAAAAGTTATGACAAATGCAATTAAGAAATTATTAAAATGTGTCTGGCAAGCAGAAGGCTGCAAAACGCCTTGGGCATACATTTTTGTAATCAGAGGAAGTTTTCTGATATTTTGGTATACCTTTTTTGATGCATCATTCGTTTGGTTATTTATTATAGCAAAGAGTTTTTAGGGATGTAAAGTGAAAAATGCGTTCTAAAAAGCGTCTGGCAGACTGAAGCTGAAAGTCTTGTACACACATTTTTGTATTCAGATGATATTTTCTCATTGTTTGATGTGTCACTCATATGGTTATCATTTCGACCTCAAAATCGGAAAAATAACCATTTTCGAACGCTTCCTCCCGAACTCGGCTGAAAAAAAAACCTGCCAGACGATTGATTTTGATATAATTGTTTTACAAAGCTGCCATTTGTAAAAAAACATGGCGACCTTCATGATCCCTTAACACAATAAAATTATTATTAACGATGAAAACGGAAACTTTAAAGCTGGTATACCTACTAATTTACTATTTTGGGATTTGAAGGGGAAGGACTTTGAACACAATTGATCAAAATTTTCGTACAGTTGGTGTAAATCAAAAATCAATACAAAAGAATTAAATTTAAAATGTATTAGTATTTTCATTCAAGTTTGTAACAAATTGAGTATATTACAAAGTTCTTAGTAAGTAACATGAGACAGTTTAACCAATAAATGAGGTAGGTAGGGCGGATAGTTTAAAATCTTCCAACAATAATATGTATTATTTTAATAATAAATTCATTTTATTTCAATTTAATTTAGCAGTAATCTGCACTCAATATTTTTGGTTAACCTGTCTTTCGCTAACACAAATAGGTTCGGCGGTTTTCCTACACGTGAACATGCAACATATAGCTGCCCATGAGAAAAGCATGGATTTTCCAAATTTAAACCACAAATTGACATTGTTTGGCCTTGAGACTTATTAAAAGAAATGGCAAAAGCTAAATGAATCGAAAACTGTCCAGTTAAAATGGTTGCTTTACAGTTCCCAATATCTAGTAATTGTTCACAAAATAATTGTGCTGGTGAATCAGTTTGCAATCGTGCGCGCGTGTTTATGGTCAATCGAAGTGTTTCAACACTTTGCCATAAGAATGATTGTTTTAAACATGCATTAATCTCATCCGCGAAAATAGTGCAAGGTATAATGCTTGTAAGGTCTGGTGGAAATCACCAAACAAAAGTAAGAGATCACAACCAAAAAGTTTTCTTGCATAGTTCTATGCAATGCTTCGAGTGAATAATATATGTGAGCCATTCTGCACTCATCCCCAATTAGTAGTAGTAGTAATACTGGTAAGTAATTTATTTATTTATAAATATTTCAATATAGGTTGAATAATCATAATCATAACGAATTTTAAGCTTCGGCATAGCCGTCAGCTCAGTAGGCAAAGTATAATATTGTATTATTCGGCTTGGTCCGACAATTAAATCTTATTCACACTTTGTAAATAAAACACAAATTCACTTTATTCAAATGGCTCACAAACTTATTTATTCAAATCTTTCAATTATTACTTTTCAAACTGATTTTTGTCAGTTAATCGTTAAGCACAAAAAGCTGTTTTTGATTTCACATATTGGCTTGCCAGTATGCCTGTTCAAAGCTAATGTGTCTAACTATAAAAAAGAACTTTGAAGATTGTTTTTTCTTTCAATTGGACATTGAATTTGTAGAAACAAAAAAGAACAGAAACTGTTGTTTTGGTTTCGATGATCTTTTGGTCCCGATGTTACCATATTTTAGTTATTATTGTTCAAGCGATGTAGGTATTTTATGCTATTTATTATTGAATATGAAAATAAAAACCATAGTTATTAATGTTTCCATGTTATATTTTACTATGTCAAATAAAACAATATACATATGTTGAAAATACATTTAAGAAAGGAAGAAAAGATAAGTTAGTTGCGAGACATTTTAAAAATAATTTGTATGGATTCCTATAATAACTCTGATGCACGTGTACGTGCGCGTATGAGGCTTAATTTTGGTTGCCTTCCTTATTTTGATTTTTTTGACACATACATATATTGAACACATGGGTGTATGTACATGTATCCATAGATATGTTTATATGATAAAAGCGTGAGTTTCAATTTCGGTCTTTTTGTGGTTTGTTAATTGTTCTTTTTGTTGTCCTAACAAAACGTATGTTGCGCATTTTGTGAACTTAAACAGGTGTAGGTACTCATGTAAAATTTAATTTTTCTTATTTAGAAAAATTGTATTAGTGAGTAAGTAGGTATGCAAAAATGTAAGTTTAAGCTGTTTTCTGTGGAAATAGATGTATCGAGAAGTTAAATTAATATATTTTGAAAGAATTCTGGTTTCTGTAAAATAAACATTGTCTTAAAATGTTACAAAACATTAACAATAATATTTCTATGGGATGAAACAACTTTGAAGTCAATACCTTTCTTTATTCAATTCAATTTATAAATTCAATTTTTAATAATTTTTTATTTTGTTTGCTTAAGGTTTTTATATATTTTGAACATTTTTTGTATTAAATTAAATAAGTTTGAAGTCAATATCTTTCTCTGTTTTCATTAATAGACCCTATTTTTACCAGTTTTTAGTAGTTTTCTATAGGTTTTTTTCTAAAAAAAAAATAGTAAATTGGGATACCTATTAAAATAGGTCTGTTAAGTTTTGTTAAGAAGTTTTTTTATGTTTAATATATCACTACTCTAAGCCTATTTGGGCAAAGGTGGTTTTATAAAAAGCTTAAGAGACAATTTTTGGCCTTGACAAATAAAAATAAAATATCGTAAGTATTTATAATTATTTATTTTATTATTGATTTTTTTATAAAATTACCTTTGCTTAAATAGTTTCCAGGGGTCACGAACGGGGACGTGGCAGAATATCGACCACCACCCACCTACCACCCGCTGAATTGTACATTTACATACTTATATGTGTAAATTGGTTATGCATATATGTAATTGTTATGTTGTTTTTGTTTGAGCTACGCGTTCATAACATTCAATAATTTTTTTATTTTAGTCCTAGGATTTTTATACCTTTTATCTTTTGTGTCAATTACCCATTTAAAATTTTTTCAAAGTATGACTTTTATTAAAAAATGTATGATGTCAATTTTATGTGCATAGCATTAATCGGAATCATCGAACCAGCTTGGATATTGTCTGTTTGCTGCTTTTATACATTCTCTTACAATGTTTTCTTTTAATCTCGATATAAAAGGTGTTTTTTTGAAGAAAGTTGTTAATATTTGTACGTGAAGACTACAGGCTTGGAAAAAACCGTATTTTCTTTTGAGGTTTCGTATTCTCTCAATTTAATTTATATTTCCGTTCAATCAATATGAAGCTTATCTTTTGACATTTGTTGAATACAGTTTTCACAGATACTATTAATTTTTTCAATCAATCAGGCAATAGCCTGCTTAGTATTTGGTAGCAAGATCGCCGATTTTGGGCACCTTTATAAATTTTCTAAGGGATCTTTGTTAAATTTATTAATATTTAAATAATTTAAAGTATTATGGTCTAGGGCTTCTACGACATATTCAGAGCCCAGGCCTATAAGGAGCGTAAAAAAATACCTTAGTTGCGAAGCACCAACAAGCCTCGGATACGGACGGATTCACTGTTGACAACCCAAGCAAACGAAATAAGGACAACGAACTTCGGATCTGTACGACACCACCTCCGACAACGGATTCAGGCTGCGAGGCGAGACGTTCTGGCAGCTAGTACGCAGTTCACACGTCTCAATATCGACAAGGGGATATGGAAATCTCCTGATCAATCAACTGTCAACCAGATTGACCACATTGCGATCGACGCACGACACTTCTCCAGTATACAGGATGTCCGAACATTCCGAGGGGCCAACATTGACTCGGACCACTACCTTGTTGTAGCCAAGGTACGGCTACGGATATCCCGATTGAAGCCAAAACGAGGAAGTACTGTGAGATGTTCCGAAGAAGAACCAAAGCTGCTCGCTAGCTCTACGAGCAGAACAGGAGAGAGGAACACCGGCTTTTTAGATGAAAAAAAAGAGAGCATGAAAAGCGTGCGATCGAGGAGATAGAGGGATGTCATAACAGGAATGAGGTTCGTAAATTTTACCAAAAGGTAAAAAAACCTCCCGAGGGTACCAGCCACCAACCGAAGCCTGTAAGGACGATCAGGGGAACATCGTAGTAGAACCGCAGTCTATGTTGAGAATATGGAAAGACCACTTCTCCAAATTATATACGGGCGATGACGAACCGAATTCCGCTGTAAGGGAGATAGAACCACTCAACCTAGGCGACGCAGATCAACAATTCCGCCTACCCGACCTCGACGAATTGAAGATAGCTATATCTAAACTAAATTCAAACAAAGCTGCTGGGGCTGACGGCATCGCTGCCGAACTATTCAAAGCAGCAGACGATGACTTGGTAGGGAGCATGCACCAACTCATCTGCAAAATATGGTCGGAAGAAAGCATGCCCGATGAGTGGAATCTCAGCATAGTTTGCCCGATACATAAGAAAGGAGACTCTTTAACATTGCATTTATAGGAACCTCTCTGCCGTATTATGTGAACGTCTGAAGCCGTTCGTCAACAACCTGATAGGTCCTTATCAGTGTGGTTTCAGACCAGGCAAGTTTACTATCGACCAAATATTCACACTACTGCAGATCTTGGAAAAAACCCAGGAACTTCAAATCGATACCCACCATCTCTTCATCGATTTTAAAGCCGCGTTAGACAGCATCGATAGGGAAGAGCTGTACAGAGCATGTCCAGTTTTGGCATCCCTGTCAAACTTATCCGTTTGTGCAGAATGACGATGGAGAATGCACGCTGCTCTATCAAGGTCGGAAAAGATCTCACCGATGTATTTGATGTCAAAAAATGTTTTAGACAAGGTGATGCACTGTCATGCGACTTCTTCAACATCGTTCTGGAAAGAATTGTGCAAAACTCAACCGTCAACACTAGAGGCACAATCTTCCAAAGGTCCATCCAATTACTCGGATACGCAGATGATATTGACATAATTGGAAGATCAAAGCGTGATGTCAGTGGAGCGTTTTTGAGCATTGCGACGGAAGCGAAGAAGATGGGTTTAGTGGTCAATGAGGGCAAGACCAAGTATATGCTCTGATCAAAAAAGGACATTGAACAACGACGTCTTGGACAAAACGTCACCATGGACAGCTATAACTTTGAGGTAGTTAAGGACTTTGTCTACCTAGGCACCGCTATTAACAGAGACAACGACACCAGCGCTGAAATCAAACGAAGAATAACTCTTGCAAATCGCTGCTTCTTTGGACTTAGAAGGCAATTGAGTAGTAAAGTCCTCTCTAGAGCATCTAAAATCACCACCTATAAGACACTCATCATCCCGGTTCTCATTTATGGCGCTGAGGCCTGGACCCTGTTAAAGAAAGATGAGACCGTCTTAGGATGCTTCGAGAGAAAAATTCTTCGGGTGATTTTTGGTCCCGTACGCATAGATGGAGAATATAGGAGAAGATATAACGACGAACTGTGGCTGTACAGCGGCACTGACCAAGTTAACAAAATTAAAGTATAACGGCTTAGATGGCTAGGTCATGTAGAGCGAATAGACATCAACACTCCAGCCCGGAAGGTCTTCGAATCCAATCCCAAAGGACGGCGCAGTAGAGGAAGACCGCGACTCAGGTGGCGCACGCAGGTGGGTGAAGACGTCAACCAACTTGGCGTGCGAAACTGGAGATAGCTAGCTAGGGACCGAGCTGGCTGGAGACGCATTTTGGTTGAGGCCCAGGTCCGCCCCGGACTGTAGCGCCACCTTAGGTAAGTAAGTAAGCACTTTTGATAAATTAGAATTCTCTCCCATGACAAATAAAATCAAATGTATCTTATTAATTATTTAAATGTATCATATTAATTCTTTTTAAAATGTATCATATTAATTCTTTTCAAAATGTATCATATTAAAAAAATATTATTTTGCTTAGCAAGACAAAAACATGTAGGTATAAAACTCTGTCAAAAACAAGAATGTCTGTTCAATTGTTAATAAAGGTTTAAACAGAGCGAAGCTCTGAAGAAAAATTATTTTTTTTAATCAAACCGTTGGCGTACACATAACTCTTGATTAGATGTTTTCATGTTAGTTTTTCAAATTTGTAGTTATATTTGTTACAGGCTCGGCCTACCTTCGGTGGCGGTGCTGCCATTGTGCTTAAAAAAGAAATTCAACACTTACTACTACAAAATATAAATACAATTGTATTCGAAGCAAGCGGAGAGGGATTGTTGCTAGATGATTCCACTTTATACAAAATGTTTTCGATATATTTCCCCGGCGGAAAACCAAACGATTTCAAAAACAGAAGCAGAAACGACTTAAGAAAACTTGTTAGAAATGATCAGTTCCTAATTGGGGGTGATTTCAATTGTAAACATCGCGATTGGTGTTGTCTAAGAGCAAATTCTTGGAGTAATATGCTTAAGGAGTTTGTTTTGAGTTTTCCAGTCTGTATGCTGTATCCAGATAGTCCTATATATATTTAACAAATATTGCAAGTTGTTTTACCCATCCAGTCACAATAAACGTTATAAGTTCTGAACATCTTCCCGTATGCTGTGATATTAAGTTAAGTGCCAGACTATTAAATGTTAAATATTTAGATTATAAGAACGCAAAATAATTCGCGATTTCGTTCAAATCTAAACTTAAATGTGTGTAATTATCAGTACAGTCTCGACAATGTCGTATTAGTTGAGGATATTGACAACTAGCCGACCCGTGCTCGAGTTGCTTCTCAAATTGTAACCAACACATTCTTTTTGTACTTATGGATTTTCTTCCGATGTAAGCCTTTCTTTTACCCATTTTATATTTCTATGCGATAAAAGAAAAACAAAGAATTTAAGCTTGTTATGTACTCGTATTTAATAAACAAAATTAATCAAAAAACACTTCCTTACCGAAATTAACACTTTAGAAAAAAAACTTAAGTAAAATATTACGTAGTAAAGGCCAAGCCGCACGTGAAAACAAACAAAACCATTTCAATTTTTTAGTTGAAAACAGAACGAAATTTTTGTCTATTTTCTTCTTTTCTTTCTTTTATTCATACCTAGAAACGTTTTTTTTGCCACCGAAAAATATAGTTTGGGGAAAAAAAACAAATTTGTGGTTTTAATGTTCTCATACATCTATAGGTATGCGTGTGTAAATATCCATAAACACATTTTTTTATTCATCTGCTCATGTTCAGTGCAGTGCAACTGACTTAACCTACCCACATTTGTGTGCTATTTTTATCGACGTCATTGTAAGTACCTCCTTCCAGTTATTTGTAAAGAAAATTTTAACTTAATTTCAGTTTTATTGTTCGAGGAAGTGATACAAAATTGATAATTCAATTTTAAAAATTTGGTAATTTTTTATTTTTAAATTGGAAGAATTATAATCTATTCACTTCCTCGAACCAGAAAAATAAAAAAGATCTAATTTTTCTTTAGATAAATCGGCATTTCATGTGCACGGCACTGTAGTTAATTAAATGTCCATACCCCATAGTAACTTAAAAAAAAGAGCCCACACTGCTCAGCGATATGACGATAGAATTAAAGAAACAAAAAAAATAATGTGTGTGTGTAGGTTAGTTGATGAACTATACAATACAGAAAAATTGAATAAGTAGGTAGGTAGGTAAGAGAAAAAACGTAACTATTAAATGGAACACATATTAAGAGAGAAAGATAATGGGAAGAAAAGAAAACTAAAAATGTTGGAATGATAATGAAATGAAACAAAGCAGCGACCTCGCGATTGTGATGGAATCTAATTTCCTGGAAAAAATAAATTCAAAAAGTTTATAATTTTATAATTTGTTTTTATTTATTTCTCAGGTTGTATGTTTAACTTACAAGTGATTTTAGGCTTAAAATTTGCGCAACAATATTGACTTTATAAAGCAATGCTAATCTTTGTCGATTATTGTATAGGTTTTAAGATATGAGTGGTTGTATAAGTCAACTAATGAAAAAAAATGGACAAAAAATGTAAAATTAATAATATTTAAGTTTGACAAATAATTAATGACAAAAAATTAAAGCCATAAACACTCTCATAACAATATAGAAAATAATAAAATATATTTCAAATAAATCGGTTGACTACTTTCTGAGATCATGCGTTACAAACTATAAAATGGTTTCGCTTTTATATAATAGTATAGATATAGATAGCGTAAATTTCTTTGAAGAAAAAATTCTTGAAAGCATTGACATTGAAATGTGAACAAAAGGAGTATAGTCTTACCCCGCGAGATCTTAGCTATTATTAAAATGAGAAATTTGGTAAGAAGAAACTGGCAACGATATCGAAAGCAGGATGATTTGCATGAAATGAAACTGCTCAATAAATTGATATTAGACAAAATATCAGCATTTTGTAGAGTAGAGTGGTTTAAGAAACTAAATTTTTTGTTTCCTAACACGAAACCTTTTTGGAATATTTTCAAAATAATACGAAATAAAAACTACTCTATGCCTTATCTTAAATCTTTTGGTAATTTAATTACTAGCTATGAAGATACTTTTGCTGCAAACTATCTCATTTCAATTCAGTCTTTTAAAACATGGTGTGTACATAATCAAAAAACAATCAGTTTTCCTGTAAGTGAAATAATCTTCACACAGAATATTGAATTTATTGCTTACATAATCTATGTATATATACTTATATACTTATATACTTATATTATATATTATATTATATATATTATATATTATATATTATATATTATATATTATATATTATATATATATATAATATATATATATTATATATATATATTATATATTATATATTATATATTATATATTATATATACATATATATATTATATATATATATATATATATATATATATTATATATTATATATTTATATATAATATTATAAATGCGAAAGTAACTCTGTCTGTCTGTCTGTTACTCAATCACGCCTAAACTACTGAACCAATTTCCATGAAATTTTGTATGGAGTTATTTTGATACCCGAGAAAAGACATAGGCTACTTTTTATCCCGGGAAAATGACGCATTCCCATGGGAAAATTCAGGTGGGCCGATCGATTTTACGCCTAAACTACTGAACAGATTTAAATGAAATTTGGTAAGGAGATAGGAAAATTTACTTTCCGGGGAATCTGATCACTTTCGCTCCTAAATTACGAAAGATTTGAATAATAATTGGATAAAATTGGTATTACGGGAAAACAACGCACTCCCAACCCTTATGAAATATGTTGTCGAACATGATAAACTTATCATACATGTATATTAACGTGGGCTTCGCGCGCCACCTGTCTCAAGCCCTCAACGTAAGACGCAAACTGTGGCTCCCACCAAGTTCCACAAATAATAATTTTAAACCTAAACTTTGCTATGCTCAACCTTTCATCGCCAAACACGAGCCATGTAGGTACAACAAATAATTCACTGGGTCTGTTTTCTACTTCTAATAATTCTGTTTCGGCTGTGGCGCGTTGCGAGTGCGCGGGCGGGGGTCGCACGCGGTAGACGAGGCAGGTGGCGGCTGTGGTAGTGCGGCGTGGGGGGAGGACATCACTGAGTGGGTCTACCCGAACGGGCACAAACGTGATGGCACACGCCGTTGTCGGACGCATACAAATTACAGAGAAATCCTGCAAATATTTTATTTGTCGCGTAAATTTAATTCTTTCTTTAATACTTAATGATTAACACGGTTCGTCTTTGATCATTCCATTTGCCATAAGTATGTAGGTAGGTAGTTTTAAGTTAGTTTCTTTAGTTCATTTGCGTATTTTTTTTAATATTAATACGTGTTTATTTTTTAGTTTTAAAATAATAAACGGTATACAATACCGACTTAATTTCTATTTATGTTGGTTCCTTTTAGTCTGTAAGTAAAACTAAAATGTGAATAATTACGACAGTCGTTATAATACTTACTTAATTTAAATAGAAGTTTTTAAATAATCTCCGTTTCGTTTACGTTTCTAATTAATCTTGGTTTCATTTACGTTTAGCTTGATATTACGCTAATATGGCTGGAAAACGGAAATCTAATCTAGCGCCGTTTGGTTTTAGATGCTGAGGGCCATAGGGCTCATAGAGCTTGCTCACGAGTCTCAAACCCACAAAATCTTTACGTTCTGGCCAAGGAAGGAAAAAAAAACAAACGTCGTATATATAGATGTGTTGCAGTAACCTATCTTCTTCTTAAAATGTATTAACCTAACCTATGACAATCACACAGTATGGCCTCATCCCATCTCGGCACAATTCAAACATATGTATGTACGTACAAAAAAGTACAGCTCAGGTTTTTTCATACTACTATCGAAAAAAACTATCTAATGCGGACGAAGTCGCGGGTAAAAGGTAGTAAATTATAAAATTAAAGATAAAGTAATATTGCCTTCATAGCAAACTCTTGTTTAAAGTTAAAATACTTTCCTTATAAATGGAAATTAGCAAAGGTGATTCCGATCCTTAAGCTTCGTTATATTGTGGATAGCTATAGACCTGTAAGCCTACTTAGCAATTTGAGCAAAATTTTTGAGAAAATCATACTTTTTAAAACATTCAAAGTTCTTGACGAGAAAAATATTATTCCCTCGGAGCAGTTTGGTTTCCACGTCCTATCAAATAACATGTCATGTCACATTTTTATGAGCGGAAATCAACTGGGCTTGTGTTACTTGATGTGGAAAAAGTATTTGAGTGTGTGTGGTGTAGAACATCAGAGTTATGAAAGAAGATGTCCAGAGATAAGTAAAGTTCAATAACAAGTATATTAAAGAGTAAAAAAGGAAAAAAGGTTACAGGAAATGTATTTTGTATTTAAGTAGGAATTAACATTAGATTATTTATGTAAGGGGGCGTTGAGTGTTATTAGTGTTGACACTTATTATTATATTTAACATGTGGCATAATGTATACTAATTTGCAAATTAACAAATTAATCAATAGCGATTTTCCGGATTACCTGATCAAAAAATTTAAAAGTTTCTTAACCGTAAGAAAATTTAAAGTTGTTACTCTTAAAGGGATGTTCCCTCGGGAGTTCCTCAAGGATCTTGTCTTTCTCCAACTCTCTTCAATATTCACACCTCCGATTTTTCGAGGCTTTAAAATTTCGAATTTGAAATGTACGCAGATGATATTGCTGTATATGCTTCAGGCAAATACGCTTTTTCTAATTTCCATGGCATACAAAATGCTGTTAATCTTATATTCGAATACTAAATATAAACACTGGAAAATCAAAATAAATGCAGGGAAAAGTCAGGATATCTTTTTCAGAAAAAGAGAGGATTGCTTTTACCTAGCTTAAATCTGAAGTTTAATGACTGTGATATTCCTTGGGTTATTTCTGTCAAGTACTTACGAGTAGGTGTTTACTTAGACAAGAGAGTGACATTTAAGGAACAGATAAACCTATAAGTTAGATTATTATACCCCTTAAATCGAAATTCTTTACTTAGCAACCATAACAAGCTCACTATTTTCAAAGTCGTTTTTTAAGCTTTTATTTTGTATGGATCTCCCGCCTATGGAAAATGCACTAAAATGCATATTATAAAGTTTCACATATCTCAAATAATTGCACCAACAAACTTGTGTTACATATAACCATTAAAAAGAAAATTGAAGAAACAAAACAAAAATTCATAAGACATGCCAAAGCAGTGAAAATCCACTGATTATTCAACTTGCTACATGATATATCACTATTCTTTTTATTCTAAAAAGCACATTTATATATGTATGTATTTACGCTGATTTTTGTATTGAGGTTGTAATAAATTTGTTTATTATTTCAGTTAATTGTTAATATTTAGTTTTTACTTATTTTTGTTAACAACTTTTTCTTATTTGTTTATTTACTTATATTATTGTTTATATTTATTTATGAATTTAATTATTTATCTGTTCATTGTTCAATTTATTTATTTCTTAATTTATTTTGTATTTATTTATTTATTCATTTATGTATTTATTTTTTTATTTCAATCATATTTTTTGACCAAAAATTTCAGATAAATTCAAAATTGTATGTTTCAGTTGTAAGAATAAATTGAACTTATCATATCTCTGTACACTGTGCAATAACAACTTATCTAAAATGTACTTTTATATGGAAAAAATAAATATCAATCTATCTATCTAGGTTAGTGCGTTGGAATGTCAGTCGTTCTTTGACTTCCGCACAGAGAAGAAGTGATTAGCAGCTAAATTTAAATTAAAAAAAGAAGAAGTGCATTTGTAGTGTTTTGCGATTAAGAAGGCAGTGTGTCCCTTTTTTATTTAACTAATCGGTAGCCTAGAGGAGGTGGCGTCCGAACATTTGCTGCTGTGCTTGTTCTAGTTTTAAGTTGTTTATGGGTAGAATGGGTAGTTTTAGTTAGCTTTAAGTTTTATATTAAGTACCTTATTTTAAGTAGTTTTTAAGTAAGAATAAAAAAGAGGCTGGGATGCGACCCACACTGATAACTTCCCATCCCTTCTGTCGATTTGTCTTGCTTAAAAGTTTGTCTATACGTATCAATTTTTACCAAATTTGCATACTATTTTTTGTAGATTTTATTTTTTAATGAAAAAACGGACTGTTGGATTTTTATAAAAAAAATTACTTAATATCGAAAACAATATTTTCTGTGAAATAAAATTTTAATTTTTGAAAAGCAATTTGAGTCGAAAGTAAATTTTTACCAAGTTTTCGTATTGTTTTTTTTTTTGGTTTTTATTTTTTGTAAAAAAAACTGCCACTATCTCAAATTTTTGAAAAGATATTTGAGTCGAAAATCAATTTTTTTTACCTACTTTTGTTAATTTTTTTTTTAGGTTTTTAATTTTTTGTGCAAAAACTGTCAATTCGATTTTTTTTTAAATTTTACTGAATGTTGACAAGAATATTTTTTGAAAGATTAAAGTAGTTTTAAGCCAATATCTCAAAGTTTTGAAAAGATATTTGAGTCGAAAATCAATTTTTACCACATTTTATAAATTTTTTTTTAGGTTTTTATTTTTTGTAAAAAAAACTGTCCATTCGATTTTTCTCAAAATGTTTCCTAATGTTGAAAACAATATTTTTTATAAGTTAAAATTAGTCAGAAGCCATTATATCAAATTTTTGAAAAGATGTTTGAGTCGAAAATCAATTTTTACAAACTTTTGTTAATTTTTTTTTTCGGTTTTTAATTTTTTGTAAAAAAAACTGTCAATTCGATTTTTTTCAAAATTTTACGGAATATTGAAAACAATATTTCTTATAAGATAAAATAAGTTTGAAGCCTAAGTCTCAAGTTTTTGAAAAGATATTTGAGTCAAAATTCAATTTTTGAGTAATTTTTTTTTTGTTTTTATTTTTTATAAAAAAAACTGTCAATTTTTCTCAAAATTTTATCACATGTCAAAAACATTATTCTTCGTTGCACAAAACTGTTTTGGAGATGAAATCATATTTTGGTCGTAAAATTTTCGAGGTGACAAATTTTTTCAGTTTTTTTGATTTATAAAAAAAACTGTTAATTGGATTTTTTTCCAAAAATATACTTGTTTTGTATTACGTTACAATATATAATATACAATTTAATTCAATTCTCTAGCGTTATTGGTTCATGAGATATTTAGGGTTAAAAAAAAACCACCCACGCAATTTTCTTGAGATTCCTTTCTGCATCTTTCTGCCTTATTATCTGTATAACAAAATTTATTTGAAGTCGATATCTCTTCTGGTTCTTGAGCTATGGACGACGAAAAAAACGTCGCGAACGTACAGACGTACGGACGTACGAACGTACGTACACACGCACGCACAGACATCTTTCTAAGAATCTTTTATTTCGACTCTAGGGGCCTTGAAACGTCGAGAAATGTCAAAATTTTCAATTTGACAAATCGGACCCATTACAATAACTTCCTATGGGAAGTTAAAAAGGATATTGATATTAGTTTTTTTTGAAATTTTCTAATGAATAAAAAAATAAATAAAATGGAATTGAAGTTAAATAGATCTTAGGGCCGAAAGGCATTAGCATTAAGTATTATTGTTTGACTTAGAGTGTCCAAATGGGACCAGTAAGTTAGTTGTAAGTTATGGTTAATAAGGCTAGTTGTATGAATTTTTGTCTAGCTTTAAGATAGGTTTAAGATTGAATTAATAAAAATGAATTTACAAAAAAAAAAAAAGTGGCGTCCGAAGACAGCACCAAGGATCGTGGGTTCGAATCCCGTGCAGAGTGCACCAAAAATCTTGAAGCTTTTTTTCACAGTCATAAAATCGTAGATTTTATAGACTGGGAAAAAAGGCAAATGGAGAAGGAGAGGAAAGCAGGGGTATCGAAAGATACCTCTGCCAATATATCAGATGATGTTACTGTGGTGCCAGCAGCGGTACCCAAAATCACCGAAACATCATCAGACCAGGCAATGGACCAGATAACAACAAGTAAGAGAAAGAGGCATACTACCAACTTGCAGGTAAAGCGAACCAATCCTGCTTAGCGAAAAGCTAATAAAAAAATGCAAGACAAAACAAAAGGCGTGACGTCAGATCACGAAACCTCAGAAAATGACGACTCTGGGAGTCCCGATTACGTCTGAGAGGGAGGAGAAGGGCGGGTTAGGTCTTTGAAATATAGGAACAAGATCCTATCGGAGCCAGAACCGTCGGCAAATAAATCGTTGGAAAATCCAAGAAGAAAATCAACTGATGGAGGCGCTGCAATCTAAACAGGCAGCCATCATCCTCAGCCAACTTAAGCTAAAGCAGGAGAAACAGCAGCAGCAACACCACAAACAACCACAGTCCAAGAAGGAGAAGGTCCCACCAATTATGACCTACCGGCTTGACCTAAAGCACTTAAAACAGGTATGTAAAACGGCCACTAAGGGCAGTTTTGTCATTAACATGTTAAATGAAAAAGAAGAGCGGTATTCGGCCAGTGAGAAGCACTGCACCGAATACCATGCATAGCACATAGTTAAAGAAGTGCTTAAGGAGGCCACAGCTGAGTTCTTCATCTTCACGCCCAAAAGCGAAAAATTAAAGACGGTCCTACTGAAGGGCATAAGTTCCTGCACGGAACCGGAGGTGCTCTTAGCTGAGCTCCGTGAAAAAGCCACTGATGATCTCGATTTTATCGGGGTCAAGCCTTTCACTACGGTGAAGTCCAGGCGAGGGGGTTATAGGCTGCCAATGTTCCTCGTAACATTATCGCTCCAAAAAAGGATTGAGAGTCTGAGGGAAATTATACGCAACGACTACCAAGCCATACATTGGGAGGCATTAAAAAGGCACGACGACACTTTACAATGTACGAAGTGCCAGAGGTTTGGCCATGCCGGAATCAACTGCAATACTCGAGACAGGCTCCACCAACGGTTGTCCCAAAGGCCCCCGTGCCTGAGGCACCAGAGGTTACTTTGCTTCAGAACTCGAGATTCTTTTTAAGGAACTAAAACTGAGCTTGGAAGAAAACTATTTCATCTTGGCTGGTGATTTGAACGCAAAAACATGAAGATTGGGGAAATCAACATAGTAATCCCAGAGGTAACCATCTTTTTAATTTGATGAATCTTTACAGCGTTGAACATGGCGTCGACCTGCTGGCTACTGAAAAGCCATCGTATCCAAGAAGCGACTCCTTTCTGCATCTTTGGCTGTACGACATAAGACTGACAGTTACAGACAAAGTGGGTAATCACCCTCGAAACTGCTTACAGACAGTCGACTACGACAGTGATCACTGCGGACTGGCTGCTGTAATGCAGATTCCGAACGAACGCATGGAGCTGGAGGAATATGTTGCAATGCATTCTTACAATTACAATAAGATGCGCTGAGCAGGCTTGGCATAAGCAAACCATTGTTGTATATACTTTATGGTATGCTTAACGGTAGAAATTTTGTTGTCAAAAGTGGCAATGTTACTTCTACCACAACATTCCAAATTAACAATGGTCTTCAACAGGGAGCGGTGAATTCGCCGATTCTCTTCAGCATTTACACCAGCGATCTGATAGGTAGTCTTACAAAGGCAATTGCGTACGCCGACGATCTAATTGGGTACAGAACGGCCCGAAAGGTTTAGGTTATTAGAATTCTCTTGCAGCGTGATTTCGACAAGATTCAGCGATATTGCGACGACTGGAAACTGAAAATAAATATTCAGAAGTAGGAGACAATTCTGTTCCGGACTTCGTTGGCTAGGGCCACGAAGAATACGTGCAAGAATTGGCAAATGTGTAGTGAAGTACCTCGGTATCTGGTTAGATCAGTATTTATATTTCGACAGACATATAAATGCTGTTCTGACCAGGGCCAGAGGAGTCTTCATTTTGACGAAACGGCTATTTTACAGCAGTCGGCTTGACCCCAGAGTGAAGGTAATTAGCTACATGGCCCTCATACGGCCTGTGACCTGTGTGGTTCAACGTTTCTTCCCAGATGGAGAAGTTTCGGGAGTTATTTTTTTTTTTTTTTTTTACACTTCAGAATTTTCAGAAAGTAGTTAGCTTACAGCAAGCGTCACACTACGATCAAAGGCTCATCATTAGTGCATGTGATAGTTGTTAGTAAGATAATAATACAATTTAAGCCTAACACACGCACAAAATACAAAATATAATTAACATTAAACATGAATTATTACAGAACAACAAAAAAAAATAAAGACGTTTACGATAGTGGAGCACTGGTTCTAAGCAATGATTTTAATCCCACCTTATTTAAATTTAAATCTATCGATGAACAGTTTAATTTATATAAAATGCTCATTCGACTTAAAGCTTCATTCTTTCCATAGTTAGTTCTATGGAAGTCAATATGTATGAAGTCAAAAGTACGCAGGTGATGAGTTCCGCCTCGGTAATTTAAATGTATACAAGATAGCAAATAAGGTGCATCAATTTCACCATTAATGAGTTGATGAAAAAAAATTAAATCATTATTAACACGCCTTTGATGGAGAGTTTGCAATTGAAGAAGCTGAATACGATGTTCATAGGGAGGCAGATCATAAGGATCTTCCCACGGAAGACCCTTTAGGGCGAAGCGAATGAAATTATGTTGAATTGATTCAATACGTTTCTTATGAATTTCGTAATAGGGAGTCCATACCTGCGAAGCATATTCAAGATGAGGACGAACATGACAATTGTATAAAGAAAGAGTAACATAGGGATCATTGAACTCCTTTGCCCAGCGTTTTATAAAACCAAGCATAGAACTTGCTTTATTAACAATAAAATTAATGTGATGTGTAAATTCTAAGTTGGAACAGAAATGAACACGTAAATCTTTAAATGTGGATCTTTAAATTTGGAAAAGCGACCGAGTTTTTGCTTTGATATAAAATAATCAAATACACTACCGATTCGTTTTTTAGTAAAAGTTATCGTCTGGCATTTAAAAGGGTTGAGGGTAAGGCTATTTTTGACACACCAAAATGTGAAACTATCAATGTCGGCTTGTAAAAGGATGCGATCTTGGGTGGACTTTATAATCTTAAAAATTTTCATGTCATCAGCAAAAATAAGAACATCACTTGAGCGTAGACATGACGATACGTCGTTTATAGACAGGATGAATAGAAAAGGGCCAAGATGGCTTCCCTGGGGAACACCAGGTTCAGAATGACAATTTCTAAATTTTACCTCATAGGATCTGTTTTCAAGGTATGATTTGATCCAAGCTAAGAAAAATGGTGGAAAACCAAGAGCTTTAAGTTTAAATAAAATAATTCCTTGGCTAAGTTGGCCAAAAGCTTTGGAAAAGTCAGTGTATACACAGTCAACTTCATAACCTTGTTCTAAAGCGTTTGAACATATGTTTGAGAATGTGAGGAGATTAGTTTTAAGTTGTTTTTAAGTAAAAATGAATAAAGATATTGGGGCATATTCATAGATGTTTACTAAACTCTTGCTAAGTTGTTGCTAAGCAAGTCCAGAGTTTATGCTATTTATAAATAAATTTAAACCTAAGTTTAGAGCTAAAACTGTGGTTTAACTATAAACATAGGATAAGCTGTGATTAAGTAGTTATTATCACAGCCAAATGTCATATTTGATTTTTGTTTCTGAATTGAAAAGCTGAAAAGGTAAATCATATCAAATAAATTGCACGTAAACTTGCTGGTGTAGATCTTCTTTTTGACAATTTTCGATAACAAAGTTCTTTCTCTGACTGCCATAAGTTTTCCTGCCGTTCGCGTTTTATATTTTCCTTGGTTTTCATCTAAAATATTATTGAACTTTGTTGTTTTTTTTATTTTCTATTAAATAGTTTTGTTTTACTTACTTTTTTCGACATCCAATTCTAGGAATGACAGCACAAAATAACGAGTTTGAAAATATAACAGTATTTGTTTGCTTTGACCTGTCATTTGAAGTATAATTGTAGTAGAATACAACCTTAAACTGGGGTTTTACTAAACACATCAGGAAAATTGACTATGAATAAGAGCTGTGTTTATTTAATCAACAAGCCTTAAACTATAGATCAAGAAATCACGACTTTAGTAATTCTCTATTAGTACGCGCCATTGAAATTAGTTTTTTTTAATTTTCTAGTAAATAAAAAAGAAATAAAATGAATTACAGTAAAATAGATCTAATTGCCGAAAGGCATTCAAATTAAGTATTATTGTTTAACTTAGAGTGTCCTTATGGGACCAGTAAGTTAGTTGTAATTTATGGTTAGTTAGGCAAGTTTTATGAATTTTTGTCTACCTTTAAGATAGTTTCAAGATGGAATTAATAAAAATCAATTTAAAAAAAAAATAAATAAAAATCCGTTGGACTGTCATGCCAGAGGTCTTGAGTTCGGTCTCTGCCTGTGCCATCTTAAGTTTTTTTCACGGGTACTGCCTCTTGCGAGGAATTGACAAATTCTCCAAGAGTAATTCTTGATATGAAAAGTGCTTTCTCAAATTAGCCGTTCGGATTCTTGTTTAAAAAAATTATTGATTGAAGTATTCAAAAAGTCCATTGGTTCGAATTTTATAAAACACGTAAATCTTTAAATGTGGATCTTTAAATTTGGAAAAGCGACCGAGTTTTTGCTTTGATATAAAATAATCAAATACACTACCGATTCGTTTTTTAGTAAAAGTTATCGTCTGGCATTTAAAAGGGTTGAGGGTAAGGCTATTTTTGACACACCAAAATGTGAAACTATCAATGTCGGCTTGTAAAAGGATGCGATCTTGGGTGGACTTTATAATCTTAAAAATTTGCATGTCATCAGCAAAAATAAGAACATCACTTGAGCGTAGACATGACGATACGTCGTTTATAGACAGGATGAATAGAAAAGGGCCAAGATGGCTTCCCTGGGGAACACCAGGTTCAGAATGACAATTTCTAAATTTTACCTCATAGGATCTGTTTTCAAGGTATGATTTGATCCAAGCTAAGAAAAATGGTGGAAAACCAAGAGCTTTAAGTTTAAATAAAATAATTCCTTGGCTAAGTTGGCCAAAAGCTTTGGAAAAGTCAGTGTATACACAGTCAACTTCATAACCTTGTTCTAAAGCGTTTGAACATATGTTTGAGAATGTGAGGAGATTAGTAACGGTTGATCTTTTTTTCACAAAACCATGTTGCTGTTCGCAAATGAGTTTTTTACTAAAAAATGCTACACTTTCACAAACAACTTGTTCAAACAATTTAGGTATGCAAGAGAGCTTTGCAATGGGCCTGTAGTTTGTTATATCCGCCTTGTTACCTTTCTTGAAAATTGGTGTAAGAAATGACTTCTTCCATATACTGGGAAATTTGCCGGTTTTTAGAGAAAGTTTGAATAAGAACGTAAGGGGTTCAACTAAAGCATTACTACACTTTTTTAATATTATCGCGGGAATACCATCGGGACCGGCTGAGCAGTCATAATTCAACGCGGATAAAAGATCAAGGACCGTACTCTGTAGCACAGGGATGTGACTACAGTTAGTTTGCGAAAAGGAGTGAAGATTATGAAAATATACTTCATCAATTTCTTGAGGGCTATTAACAAAAGATTCACGGAAATTTGTTGCAAAAGCGTTACAGATATCAACAGTTTTATTTAAAGAAAGATTCTTGTAAGTGAAGTTAACTGGAAAGCCATCTGATTTTTTCTTTAAGTTTACAAGTTTCCAAAATTGTTTAGGATTGTCTTTCAAAGAGGTACCCATATCAGTAACATAAATAGCATATACAAAATTAGAAAGAGACTTAAATTCGTTAAAAAGTTCAACATAAAAAGAGAAATTGATTGGAGACAGAGTTTTGAGATAAGTTTTCCATGCCTCATTTCTTTTATTACACAGTAAACGCAATTCTTTCGTGTACCAAGGGTGGCTAAAGTTTGTATTTCTTGATTTCTTTAAAGGTACATTTTTTTCTAAACAATTATTAAAGATCTTATAGAAATTTGAAACTGCTTCGTCAATATCAAAAAATGCTTAATTATCAGCTTCAGCAATTCCAGAAATGGTTTAATCTTCAGACAACAACTGGAAATTATCTTTTCTTAAGTCTTGGCTTATATCGAAAGCCAAATCTCTTTCGTGCATTACGATTCCAATGAGGTCCTACACAACGGGGCTCGAATCAACAGTATTGACAATTTCGTGATAAAACTCGTTCGATGTCACATTGCAAAAGCTATGTCTTCGACCAACAATTTAACTTCCGGGGCGTTCTATCCGAACGACGAGTACTTTGAGAGTGCACGCTTGAGCGGTTCCATTCCACCAGAGGCATTCCAGTTCTTAGATTGGCAGTTCCATTAATCTACCACGTCAACCGTGGATAGGCGACTCCTGTACAATCGGGACGTCATGGCACAAGGAGGAGCAGAGCTCCTTCGGTTCAGTAGGGCTGTGTCCGAACGGGACCGAACTGATAGGGTGAAGCAGGAGAACCAGTTTTAGTGGCTTCAATAGGCACTTGATAGTGGGTAGTCGGAATGGGGTTTTAAGCCTTGGCCGGCTTACATACTTGTTTTATAGTTTTAGGGTTAAGTTTTAAGTAGAATAGGCATGGTGGCACAATACACAAAAAAAAATTTTTACAAAATTATAAAAAATATAATAAAAAAAAAAAATGTTAGATTTGCTGCTGTGGTTGTTCTAGTTTTAAGTAGTTTATAGTTAAAATAGGTAGTTTAAGTTAGTTTAAATTTTATTTTAGGGACCTTATTTTAAGTTGTTTTTAAGTAAAAATGAATAAAGATATTGGGGCATATTCATAGATGTTTACTAAACTCTTGCTAAGTTGTTGCTAAGCAAGTCCAGAGTTTATGCTATTTATAAATAAATTTAAACCTAAGTTTAGAGCTAAAACTGTGGTTTAACTATAAACATAGGAAAAGCTGTGATTAAGTAGTTATTATCACAGCCAAATGTCATATTTGATTTTTGTTTCTGAATTGAAAAGCTGAAAAGGTAAATCATATCAAATAAATTGCACGTAAACTTGCTGGTGTAGATCTTCTTTTTGACAATTTTCGATAACAAAGTTCTTTCTCTGACTGCCATAAGTTTTCCTGCCGTTCGCGTTTTATATTTTCCTTGGTTTTCATCTAAAATATTATTGAACTTTGTTGTTTTTTTTATTTTCTATTAAATAGTTTTGTTTTACTTACTTTTTTCGACATCCAATTCTAGGAATGACAGCACAAAATAACGAGTTTGAAAATATAACAGTATTTGTTTGCTTTGACCTGTCATTTGAAGTATAATTGTAGTAGAATACAACCTTAAACTGGGGTTTTACTAAACACATCAGGAAAATTGACTATGAATAAGAGCTGTGTTTATTTAATCAACAAGCCTTAAACTATAGATCAAGAAATCACGACTTTAGTAATTCTCTATTAGTACGCGCCATTGAAATTAGTTTTTTTTAATTTTCTAGTAAATAAAAAAGAAATAAAATGAATTATCTAATTGCCGAAAGGCATTCAAATTAAGTATTATTGTTTAACTTAGAGTGTCCTTATGGGACCAGTAAGTTAGTTGTAATTTATGGTTAGTTAGGCAAGTTTTATGAATTTTTGTCTACCTTTAAGATAGTTTCAAGATGGAATTAATAAAAATCAATTTAAAAAAAAAATAAATAAAAATCCGTTGGACTGTCATGCCAGAGGTCTTGAGTTCGGTCTCTGCCTGTGCCATCTTAAGTTTTTTTCACGGGTACTGCCTCTTGCGAGGAATTGACAAATTCTCCAAGAGTAATTCTTGATATGAAAAGTGCTTTCTCAAATTAGCCGTTCGGATTCTTGTTTAAAAAAATTATTGATTGAAGTATTCAAAAAGTCCATTGGTTCGAATTTTCGTGGATATTATTTATATTGTTGTCTATTTTCAATTTGGTATTTGATAATTTTGATTATATTGTTTATGGTTTGAGGAATTTTGAAATGGTTTAGGTTGCCAATTGCCTTTTTTGTTATTATTGCGATTTTTTCGATTTGGTTTAATATAGTTGTTTTTATTTCTTGTTTCGTTTTCTCACTTGTGTTAGAATTATAACTAACTAGTCCTGCTTTTGAGAGTTCATGAAGGGCTGACTCCATTTTTAGGGGTCTTAAAGAATATAAAATCGTTCGCATGTGAACTGGTAGTTTTTCCTTAAAAATTTTCAAAGCTGTTTCATTATTTCTAGGAATATCTAAGTGGTTTCCTTCTGAAAACATTTTTGATTCAAAAGTGAAAGTGTTTTTTGAATCTATACTCTGTCCAACAAAAATTGTCAGTACAGAGAAGATAGGACGTTTACCTCTCACTCTGACTGAAGTGAAATCTCGTTAAGCTGTGAGAGAGAGCAAATATTACAGGGTTTCCGTAGTGCCCATTATAAATTTCGAAAAAGCTCTGATAAATATTAATAGGGTTACCAACTTGGAATAACTTGACGCCATTTTCGATTCTGTATCACACAATATTCACAAATACACAATTTATAAACAACGCAGCACAGATTTATATATATCTATATACTATTATATAAAAGCGAAACCATTTTAAAGTTTGTAACGCATGATCTCAGAAAGTAGTCAACCGATTTATTTGAAATATATTTTATTATTTTCTATATTGTCATGAGAGTGTTTATGGCTTTCATTTTTGTTCATTTATTATTTGTCAAACTTAAATATTATTAAATTTACATTTTTTGTCCATTGTTTTTCATTAGTTGACTTATACAACCACTCATATCTTAAAACCTAGACAATAATCGACAAAGATTGGCATTGGTTCATAAAGTCAATATTGTTGCGCAAATTTTAAGCCTAAAATCACTTCTAAGTTAAACATACAACCTGAGAAATAAATAAAAACAAATTATAGAATTATAAAATTATAAACTTTTTGAATTTATTTTATCCAGGAAATTAGATTCCATCACAATTGCGAGGTCGCTGCTTTGTTTCATTTCATTATCATTCCAAAATTTTTAATTTTCTTTTCTTCCCATGCTCTTTCTCTCTTAATATGTGTTCCATTTAAAAGTTACGTTTTTTTCTCTTACCTACATATTCAATTTTTCTGTATTGTAAGTTCATCAACTAATCTACACACACATTATTTTTTTTGTTTCTCTAATTCTATCGTCATATCGCTGAGCAGTGTGGCTGTGGGCTCTTTTTTTTAAGTTACTATGGACATTTAATCAACTACAGTGCCGTGCACATGAAATGCCGATTTATCTAAAGAAAAATTAGTTCTTTTTAACTTCCCATAGGAAGTTATTGTAATGGGTCCGATTTGCCAATTTTAAAATTTTGACATTTCTCGACGTTTCAAGGTCTCTAGAGTCGAAATAAAAGATTCTTAGAAAGATGTCGTGTGTATGTACGTTCGTACGTCCGTACGTCCGTATGTCCGTATGTCCGTATGTCCGTATGTCCGTATGTCCGTACGTTCGCGACGTTTTTTTCGGCGTCCATAGCTCAAGAACCAGAAGAGATATCGACTTCAAATAAATTTTGTTATACAGATAATAAGGCATTAAGATGCAGAAAGGGCTATAAAGAAAATTGCGTGGGTGGTTTTTTTACCATAGCATTTTTAAAAAAAAGGTGAACATTTTGGTTAACCCTAAATAACTCATGAACCACTGACGCTAGAGATTTGAATTAAATTTTATATTATACATTGTAACGTGATACAAAACAAGTACGTTTTAGGGAAAAAATCCAATTAACTGTTTTTTTTATAAATTTGTCACCTCGAAAATTTTACGACTAAAATATGATTTTATTTCCAAAACAATTTTGTGCAGCGAAGAATGATGTTTTTGTCATCTGATAAAATTTTGAGAAACCCTAAAAAAAATTAATAAAACTTGGTAAAAATTGACTTTCGACACAAATATCTTTTCATAACTTTGAGATATTGGCTTTAAACATCTTTTATCTTTCAAAATATATTGTTTTCAACATTCAGTAAAATTTTGAAAAAAATTGAATTGATAGTTTTTTTACAAAAAATTAAAAACCTAAAAAATGCAACAATTCTAAAACTTGGTAAAAATTTACTTTCGACTCAAATAGCTTTTCAAAAATTAAAAATATTGGCTTCAAACTTATTTTATTTCACAGAAAATATTATTTTCGATATTCAATAAAATAAAATCTACAAAAAATAGTACGCAAATTTGGTAAAAATTGATATATATACACAAACTTTTAAGCAAGACAAATCGACAGACGGGATGAGAAGTTATCAGTGTGGGTCGCATCCCAGCCTCTTTTTTATTTTTTTGGTTCGAGGAAGTGAATAAATTATAATTCCTCCAATTTTAAAATAAAAAAAGTTCTATTATAATAGCTTGAATTACCAATTTTGTATCACTTCCTCGAACAATAAAACTGAAATTAAGTTAAAATTTTCTTTACAAATAACTCGAAGAAGGTAATATGTACTTACAATGACGTCGATAAAAAGAGCACACAAATGTGGGTAGGTTAAGTCAGTTGCACTGCACTGAACATGAGCAGATGAATAAAAAAATGTGTCTATGGATATTTACACACGCATACCTATATCAGTCGTTCTTTGACTTTCAAAGAGATAGCAAGTGTTGACAAGTGATTGATAGTTTATTTTAAATTTAAAATTAAAGTTAAGTGCATTTGTAGGGTTTTGCCTTTAAGTCGGCAGTTTGCCACTAGCACTAACAAGTAAACGGTGGCCCAGTGGAGGTGGCGTCCGGAAACAGAACCAAGGGTCGCGGGTTCGAGTCCCAGCCGGAGTCGACGAAAAATCTATCAGCTTTTTTTCACAATAGAGAAATTGTAGATTTTATTAGTTGGGAGCAGAAAGAAATGGAGAAGGAGAAAAGAGCAGGGGTATCGAAAGATACCTCTGCCAACATATCGGGCGATGTTGTGGTGGTGCCAGCAGCGGTATCGCAAACAACCGCAACAACATCAGGTCAGGCATCTGACCAGTCAACGGCCAGACCAAAAAGAAAGTTAAAAAAACAAAGCCCAAATAAGGTTGAAAGTACCAACTCGGCCAAGCGGCAGGCTAACAAAAAAAAAATGGAAGGGAGTGGTAAAGGGGGCTTTACCACTGAAAGTGAGTACTCAGACTACGCCGAGTCTGAGAAAACGGAGTACATTTCCGAAGGTGGAGAGGGGCTCTTCAGGCCTCCGAATAGTGATTTAATCTTGTCGGAGCCAGAGCCAGTCCCGCCGACAAGGAAGGCTCTGGAGGTAGAGGCGGACCTCCAAGAAACAGAACTGGTACAGGCCCTGCAAGCCAAACAGGCAGCCATCAACCAGTTCGAGCAAAGCCTCAGTAAGCTCAAGGAGGAAATAGAGCCCCTCCTCAGTCAGCTAAAGATAAAACAAGAGGCGCGCCGAAAACAAGAGGCAGCGCAAAAGCAACTGCAACAAAAACAACAACAGCAACATCAGCAAAAACAACAGCAACAACAACCACAGCAGCAAAAACAACCACAACCCATGCCCGCTCCCAAAAACACAGGAGCGGAGCAAAATAAAAAGACGCCAGCAGCAGAGACAGGCCCAATTGCTGAGGGCCCATCGATTTCGGCTAAGACCAAGCAGCAGCAACAACAACAGCTACAACCAAGGCAGCAGGAGCAGCAGAAACAGCAGCAGAAGCAGAAGCAGCAGCAACAGCAGCAACACCAGAAACAACCACAGCCCAAGAAGGAGAAGGTGCCACCAATAAGGACACACAGAGTTGACCTGGACGACATAAAACAGGTATGTAAGTCGGCCACTAAGGGCAAATTTCTCATAAAAATTCTAAACGAAAAAGAAAAGAATTATTCGGTCCAGTGTTTCTCACTGGCCGATTACAAGTTAGTAAAAGGGTTATTAAAAGAGGCCACAGCTGAGTTCTACAGCTACACGCCTAAAAGCGAAAAATTTAAGACGGTCCTTCTAAAGGGCATAAGTTCCTGCACGGAACCGGAGGCGCTCTTAGCTGAGCTCCGTGAAAATGCCAATGATGATCTCGATTTTATCGGGGTCAAGCCTTTCACTACGGTGAAGTCCAGGCGAGGGGGTTACAGGCTGCCAATGTTCCTCGTAACATTATCGCCCCAAAGTAGGTTTGAGAGTCTGAGGGAAATCAAATGCCTCGACTATCAAGCCATACACTGGGAGACATTAAAAAGGCACGACGACATTTTACAATGTACGAAGTGCCAGAGGTTCGGCCATGCCGGAGCCAACTGCAATATGCAGTTGCGCTGCGTCAGGTGCTCCGAAACCCACAACGAGGGAGAATGCAAGCTGGGGAATGAGCGGGTTGAGGATTTGACCCAGCTCAAGTGTGTCCTTTGTGGAAACCAAGGGCACCCGGCTAATTATAGGGGTTGCCCTAGGGTCCAACAAATGAAGCAAAAACAGGCCAGTCAAAAAGCCGAAGGAAGTCGAACAGTTCGACAGGCTCCAACACAAAAATTCGTGGATCCCAAATTCTCTTACGCCCAAATGGTGTCAGGGAATGGGAATACGAGACAGGCTCCACCAACGGTTGCCCCAAAGGCCCCTGTGCCTAAGGCTCCAGAGGTGCAGCCTGACATTGTAGCTTTGTTGTTGAGCATTCAAGGTCAACTAACAGGGCTGCAAAGTCAGATAAAGGAGCAAGGCAAAAGGGTAGATCATCTCTACTCTTTGTTGCCTGGCCTGGCGCAATTTAGACCATAATGGGCCCACTGCCGGAGACGCGCCTAAAAGTCCTAGCTGTGAATGTAAATTCACTGATTAGGATTGAACGAAGAGCCAATATGTTCCAATTGTTGAAAGACTACAGTCCCGATGTGTTTATGGCTAGCGAAACTAAGCTAAACCACAAACACAAATTGACTCATAAAAATTACAATATCGTAAGAAGAGACCGGCCCGACTCCACTCAAGGGGGCGGTGTCGCTCTCTTTATACGAAAAGGCATTAATTATAAAGTCATATACAACAATGAATTGCGAAAGCTCAAGACGCTAGAAGTTTGCGTTGTATGCATCTCTCTCACTCAAGGGAAGCGGATGTATATGATTGCGGCTTATGCGGCTGGAGCTCCGCAGGTTACTTACTTTGCTTCAGAGCTCGAGATTCTTTTTAGGGAACTTAAACTGAGCTTGGAAGAAAACTATTTCATCTTGGCCGGTGATTTGAACGCAAAACATGAAGATTGGGGAAATCAACATAGTAATCCCAGAGGTAACCATCTTTTTAATTTGATGGATCTTTACAGCGTTGAATATGGCGTCGACCTGCTGGCTACTGAAAAGCCATCGTATCCAAGAAGCGGCTCCTTTCTGGATCTTTTGCTGTACGACACAAGACTGACAGTTACAGACAAAGTGGGTAATCACCCCCGTAACTGCTTACAGACAGTCGAGTACGACAGTGATCACTGCGGACTGGCTGCTGTAATGCAGATACCGAACGAACGCGTGGAGTTGGAGGAATACGTTGCAACGCATTCTTACAATTACAGTAAGATGCGCTGGCCTCGTTTCACCAACGCCTTAGCGAGAGAACTTCGTTGAGTGACATAGCCCCACCAAACAACAGAAACCTGACAAATACAGAAATTGACCAACATTTACAACAGATGGACGAAACAATAAAACGAACGATGGAGCGGACAATACCAAAGTACAAAGAACTGGACCAAATGGACGCTTACAGAAACGCGACTATTGACGCACTACGTAGGCACAAGAGTGGCTTACTGACAAGACTCAAAAACTTGTACAGACGACTGACAGACCCACACGACTTGGAGGTTAGGACACTGAAGTCGTCAATAAAAAATGTCAATCTGTTGATTAAGGAGAACTACAGGTTATCAATTAACAAGTACTGGGACCGCAAGATCCGGTCAGTTAATTCCAGTGACCCTAGTATGTTCCCCAAAATCAACAAGATATTTAGGAAAAAGAACGACAATGACCTTCCGTGTCTGAAACTCCAAAGAACTGAAGAGAACAGAGACGTACTCATGACAGCGCAAATAGATCCAGAAGAAGCCATCTTTGACGATGACTTTTATATAATTGAAGATCCGAAGGAAAAAGTGGAGGCGGTGGGAGCTGCTTTCCAGCAAGTATACAAGGTGAATGCTTGCATTCGCCCCAACCACGACCTGGAAAACAGAGCCCTACTTAATCACTTTTACCTTCAAAATGATATAACACAATGGCGATCTGAGAACCGCGGTTTCGTGCGGTTCAATGACGATTCCTTGGCAAATGCCATAATCGCCAAGCAAACGGGACCAAGTCCCTTGTTAGTGACGAAGGTTGAGCTTCAGCTCATCTTCAACTCAATAAAAAATAAAAAGTCAGCAGGTGTCGATGGTATATCCAACGTTGTACTAAGACATTTACCGATGGAGGCAATTGACATTTACACCACACTCTTCAATAATGCACTGAATAATGCATATTATCCAGTGCATTGGAAGACCGCTGTGGTTCATCCTCTCCCGAAAAAGGGAAAGGACAACTCCAACCCGTCAAATCTTCGGTCGATAAGTCTTCTTCCGAGCATCAGCAAAGTTTTCGAAAAGATCATCAATAGGGCTCTGACTAAGTGGGCTGCGGACAACAAAATAATTCCGGATAAACAGTTCGGGTTCAAGGCGGGTCATGACACAATTCATGCTGCGTCTAAACTCGTTTCTGATATCCAATGGAATAAAACAAAACAACAATGCACAGGTGCTGTTCTGGTTGATTTGGAAAAGGCCTTTGACACCGTATGGTTAGAGGGTCTTTACCTTAAACTGAGCAGGCTTGGCATAAGCAAGCCATTGTTGTATATACTTTATGATATGCTTAACGGTAGAAAGTTTGTTGTCAAAAGTGGCAATGTAACTTCTACCACAACATTCTTAATTAAAAATGGTCTTCAACAGGGAGCGGTGAATTCGCCGATTCTCTTCAGCATTTACACCAGCGATCTGATAGGTAGTCTTACAAAGGCAATTGCGTACGCCGACGATCTTATTGCGTACAGAACGGCCCGAAAGGTTGAGGTTATTAGAATTCTCTTGCAGCGTGATTTCGACAAGATTCAGCGATATTGCGACGACTGGAAACTGAAAATAAATGTCCAGAAGTCGGAGACAATTCTGTTCCGGACTCCGTTGGCTAGGGCCACGAGGGATACGTGCAAGAATTGGCGCAAGATGGTTATCGTTGATCTTCACGGGCAGCCATTAGCGAGCAAAAGTGTAGTGAAGTACCTCGGTATCTGGTTAGATCAGTATTTATATTTCGATAGACATATAAATGCTGCTCTGACCAGGGCCAGAGGAGCCTTCGCTCTGACGAAACGGCTGTTTTTTAGCAGTCGGCTTGACCCCAGAGTGAAGGTAATTTGCTACATGGCCCTCATACGGCCGATGATCGTTTATGGTTGTCCTGTGTGGTTCAACGTTGCCCCTTCCCAGATGGAGAAGTTTCGGGTGTTCGAGCGGCAGTGTTTACGACGCTGTACCGGCTTGTACAGAACAGCCGAATCTTCTTACGTGCATTACTATTCCAACGAGGTCCTATACAACGGGGCTCGAATCAACAGAATTGACAATTTCGTGATAAAACTCGTCCGAGGTCACATTGCAAGGGCTATGTCTTCGACCAACAATTTAATTTTCGGGGCGTTCTATCCGAACGACGAGTATTTTGAGAGTGCACGCTTGAGCGGCTTCATTCCACCAGAGGCATTCCTCTTTTTAGACAGATGCGTTCTGATACAGGATAGATTGGCAGTTCCGCTAATCTACCACGTCAGACGACGAACCGTGGATAGGCGACTCCTGTACAATCGGGACGTCATGGCACAAGGCGGAGCAGAGCTCCTTCGGTTCAGTAGGGCTGTGTCCAAACGGGACCGAACTGATAGGGTGAAGCAGGAGAACCAGTTTTGGTGGCTTCAATCGGCACTTGATAGTGGGAGTCGGGATGGGGTTTAAAGCCTTCGCCGGCTTACATACTTGTTTTATAGTTTTAGGGTTTAGTCTTAAGTAGAATAGGCATGGTGGCACAAAAAAAAAAAAAAAAAAAAAAAAAAAAAATACAAAAAAGAAAATTACAAAAAAAATACTAAAAAAAATTTAAGAAAAAAAAAAAACATGGAATATATATATATAAAAAAAAAAGACAGCAAAATATGAAAAACAAAAAACGTTAGATAGTTAGATTTGCTGCTGTGGTTGTTCTAGTTTTAAGTAGTTTATAGGTAGAATAGGTAGTTTTAGTTAGCTTTAAGTTTTATATTAAGGACCTTATTTTAAGTAGTTTTTAAGTAAAAATAAAAAAGGATATTGAAATTAGTTTTTTTTAAATTTTCTAATGAATAAAAAAAATAAATAAAATGGAATTGAAGTTAAATAGATCTTAGGGCCGAAAGGCATTAGAATTAAGTATTATTGTTTAACTTAGAGTGTCCGTATGGGACCAGTAAGTTAGTTGTAAGTTTGGTTAATTAGGCTAGTTTTATGAATTTTTGTCTAGCTTTAAGATAGTTTTAAGAATGAATAATAAAAATGAATTTAAAAAAAAAAAAAAAAAAAAAAAAACGCATACCTATAGATGTATGAGAACATTAAAAACACAAATTTGTTTTTTTTTACCGCAAATCTATACTAATATAGTTAATTATTATTATATTATTATAATCTATTCACTTCCTCGAACCAGAAAAATAAAAAAGATCTAATTTTTCTTTAGATAAATCGGCATTTCATGTGCACGGCACTGTAGTTAATTAAATGTCCATACTCCATAGTAACTTAAAAAAAAGAGCCCACACTGCTCAGCGATATGACGATAGAATTAAAGAAACAAAAAAATAATGTGTGTGTGTAGGTTAGTTGATGAACTATACAATACAGAAAAATTGAATAAGTAGGTAGGTAGGTAGGAGAATGAGAATAGCTGTTGAAGTGGTCGGACGTGTTCTGTGTCTGTCTGCTAATTTTAATTTTATTTTGTGAAACCATTTATTTGTTGATTTATTTATTTGTTAATTTATTTATTTGTTAATTTATTTATTTGTTTGGTAATTTGTTTTGTTAATATAATAGTATAAAATAATTAAAATAAATAAAATAAATAAGATAGAATAAAGAAAATAAATAGAATAAATAAAATAAATAAAGAAATTAAATGGGTGATACGGTGGAAAAGTCCAAAGGGAGGGGAAGGCCGACGAACCTTGAAAGGCTGTGAAGGAACAGCAGCATAGGGTCCGTTGGAGATATAGGCGATCTATGGAAGAGGAAAAGAGAGAATGAAAATAAAGATGGGCAGGAGAATGAGGATGGAACAGAGATATTCCAGCAAAGTAAAAAAATGCAAAGGACACCGCAGAAGAATGATGAAACAGAGTCGAAAATAGAGAGGATGCTAAAGGAGATGAGATATGAATTTAAACAAGAGATGCAAAAGGTGAAACAAGAGGTGAGAGAAATGAGAGTGGAGATGAAAGAGGAAATGGGAAAGATGATAGAAGAAATCAGAAGAGGAGAAAAGGAGAGAGAAGAACTAAAAGTAGAAATAAGAGAACTAGCGAAAAGGGTAGAAGCGCTAGAAAATAAAGAAAATAGCGTACGGGAGATAGAGCAGAAAATAGAGAAATATAGAGCAGAAATTCAAGAAGGAACAAGCCCAATAAGTAATGGAGAAGGGAAAGAAAACCTAGCGGAGCGGATGAAAGAGATGGAGGCAAAGGTAGAACGACAAGAAAAAGAAAAGAGGGGGAGGAATATAATAATTAAAAATGTGCAGATACAAGGTACGATAAAAGAAACGGTTAACAGAATTTTTGACTGGATAGGAGCGCAAGCAAGGATAGAGGATGCCAGGGAGGTTGGAAGAAGAGGATCAGGTAGGAAAGAAGGTATGATAGAGGTAAAGATGGAAACACTATAGGGTAAATCTGAGGTGATGAGAAAGAAAGTGAACCTAAGAGGAAGGAAGGAGAGAATTGAAGAAGATTTAACATGGAAAGAAAGACGAATGCAGTGGCTGATTAGAGAGCGTGCAGAAGAAGAAAAGAGGAAAGGGAAGAGGGTTATTATAAGATATGGCAAACTGATAGTAAATGGTGAGATATGGCTTTGGGATGAAGAAAGAGAGGTCATAAAGAATAGGATGACTAGGGAGGGAGAACAGAAGATGAAGTTTCATGGTGTCGAAGAACAAAAAGGGGAAGAAAAAGTCTTAGAAGGGGAAGAAGAAATCGTTGAACCAACAGAGCCAAAAAACGTATAAGGGAAGAAGGGGAGGAAACAAGTAGAAATGAGTCAGACGATACATGGAAGATAGGCTTCTGGAATGTGGCGGGACTAGTAAATAAAGAAAAAGAGTTCTGGGAAGAGATACGAGAATGGGAAGTTGTAGTGATGCTAGAAACGTGGGTGGAGGAGAAGAATTGGGAAAAACGGAAAATAAAACTGCCAAAGGGGTATAAATGGACGAGACAGGGGGCAAAAAAGAAAAACAAGAAGGGAAGAGCAATGGGAGGGATGATGATGGGAATTAGAGAAGAAATGGTGATGGGGGGTGACGAGAGTCAGGAACAGGAAGAAGGAATATTGAGCAGGAAAGTAATAGCAGGGAAAGACGAATGGGTTATAGTAGCAACGTACGTAAATGGTGACATAGATAAGAAGTTAGAAAGCTTAAGAAGATGGATGAAGAGGCAGTCAGAGGGAGAAAGAGTGATAATAGGGGGTGATTTTAATGCAAGAACAGGACTAGAGGGTGGCAGGGTGAGGGATATGGAAGATGAAGGAAGTGGGAGGAGGTCGAAAGATAAAAAAGTAAACGCCGAAGGAAAGAAGCTAACGCAGATGTTAGGAGAATTAGGGTGGGAGATATTTAATGGGAACATAGAAGGGGATGAGGAAGGAGAATTCACGTATACAGGAGGAAGGGGGGAGACAGTAATAGACTATGTATTGGGTGACGAGAAGGGGGATAGAAAGGATGGAAGTAGCAGATAGAGTAGAGTCGGATCATCATCCTTTGGTGATCACAATGAAAAAAGGAAGAAAGAGAAAGAAAGTGAAAGCTAAAGAAGTCAAAAAAACAAAAACCGGAAGATGGTCGGAGGAGATGAAACAGGAATTCGAGAGGAGAATGCAAGGAGTGAGGCTGGAGGAGGGGGAGAAGAATCAGAAAAGAAGATAGGAGAGAGGATAAAGAGAGAGATTGAGCGAAGTGAAGAGGTAGGTGGAAAGAAAATGAAACCGAAAATGAGAGGATGGTGGGATGAAGAATGTAGGGAGAAAAAAGAAGAAGTAAGAAAGGAGTTAAGGAGTTGGAGGAAGGGTAGCGGGATGAAGGAAAGATACAGGGGGAAAAAAGAGAATATCATGCGATGATTGAGAGAAAGACAAAGGAGGAGCAGGAGAAATTGAAGAGGCTAATACTGAAAACAAACTGTGGGAAATAATAAATCGAGACAAAAAGAAGAAAAAGAAGATGGGAGAAGGGATCGAAGAAGAAGAATGGAAAAGATATTTTATGAGCCTGATTGGAGGGGTGGAAGAAAGAGTAAGAATAGGAACAGAGGGAACAAGAAGAACCTAAAACGAGACTGAGATTAGTAAAGAAGAAATCAGAGAGGTTGTAAGAAAACTCAAAGAAGGAAAAGCAATGGGAATAGATGGTATACCAAATGAGGCGTGGAGATATGGAGGGGAACAAGTAATAGAGATAGCGTGGGGAATCTGCAGGAAAGTGTGGAGAGGAGATGGATGGCCGGAAGGGTGGAAGGAAGGGGTGATCGCCCTGATACTAAAGAAAGGGGCAGGAACAAAGGTAGAAGAATATAGAAGAGTAAAGCTCATGCCATCGATATATACATAAAATATATACGGCGGCATTAGCGAAGAGGTTAGAAGAAGAAGTCGAGGAGAAAGGAATGATACCACCAAATCAAACAGGTTTCAGAAGAGGAGTAGGAACCATAGACAACGTATATGTGCTGAACTATGTGGTAAACAGAGAGGTTGCAGAGGAGAAGGGCAAGCTAGTGGCATTGTTCATAGATTTAAAAGCAGCATTCGATTCAGTAGACAGGAAAATATTGATGGACGCGTTGGAGGAGAGAGGAGGGAGAAAAGGACTAAGGGAAAGAGTGGGGGAAGTCTACGAAGAAACGACGAGTAGGGTAAAATCGGCAGGAGTGATGGGGGAAAAATTTTGGACGGGAAAAGGAGTTAGGCAGGGATGCCCGATGAGCCCAATTCTATTTAATTTGTTAACGGCGAATTTAGAAGAGGAACTGGGAAAGGGGAGTTGGGGAGGAGTGAAAGTGAGGGGAAGAAGAATTTGCTCGCTAGCATATGCAGATGATGTAGTGGTAATGGCGAAAAATGAAGAAGAGATGCAAAGTATGATAAGAAGACTGGAGAAGTACTTTGATAGGAAAAAACTGGAAGTAAACGTGGGAAAGACGAAAGTGATGAGATTCAGGAAAGGAGGAGGGAGAAACACAACAGTAGACTGGAGATGGAGGGGAAAGAAGATAGAAGAAGTGAAAGAATTTAAATACCTAGGGTATGTTTTCAAAAAGAATATGAGGGACAGAGTAAAAAAGGCAGCAGCGGTAATGAAGGAGGCATGGGGGATTGGAAGAAGGAAATTCGAGAAGGAGTGGGAGCGGAAAATGTGGCTCTTCGACACCCTGGTGTGGACGGTGATGGGATATGGGGCAGAAGTATGGGGTTGGCAGGAGAGACAAGAAATGGAAAGGGTGCAAGAGAGGTAACTCAAATGGACGCTTGGGGTAGAATGGCAAACTCCAGGATACATGGTGAGAGAGGAAACAAAGAGAGATAAGGTAATGATAAGAGCAGGGAAAAGGGGATGGAAGTATGAAGAGAAATTAGTAGATGGAAAAGGAAGTGAAATAGCAAGGGAATATTTAGAGGAGATAAAAGGAAGACAGAGAGATGGACGGGGGAGAGGATCACGATGGGAACAAGGGAGAGAAGAAATTAAAGGAAGGGAGGGATGAGAAAACAGTATGAACGGATATGAAGGATGGGAAAGAGAAGGAAGAAGAGAACAGGAGAAGGAAAGATGGGAGTCGATAAAAGACTCAAGATATAATAGGTGGTATAAAGAAGTAATTGCAGAGGGGATCCCACAGTATTTGAAAGCGGGATGGAAGACGGAAAGAACTAGGAGAATAGCAAGAGTCAGGCTAGGGAATGAGGTGAGAGCAAGATGGTACTGGAGGCGAGAAGAGGAGAGATTGTGCAGAGTGTGTGAGGGTGAGGAAGAGACGTGGGAACATATAATAGAAAGGTGCAGGTCAGGAGGAGATGAAGGAAAGCCAATAGGGGAAATAATGGGAGAAATAATGGACGAAACAGGAAGGGGCGAAGAGTGGATAAAGCAACTAGAGGTGGTGAGAAGAGATAGGGCGAGAGAGAGGGGCCAGGAGGAGGTAGGGTAAGGAGAAGGACAACTTGTAACCCTTAGGGGAATCAATACATGCTAATACAATACAAGGTAGGTAGGTAAGAGAAAAAACGTAACTATTAAATGGAACACATATTAAGAGAGAAAGAGAATGGGAAGAAAAGAAAACTAAAAATGTTGAAATGATAATGAAATGAAACAAAGCAGCGACCTCGCGATTGTGATGGAATCTAATTTCCTGGAAAAAATAAATTCAAAAAGTTTATAATTTTATAATTTGTTTTTATTTATTTCTCAGGTTGTATGTTTAACTTAGAAGTAATTTTAGGCTTAAAATTTGCGCAACAATATTGACTTTATGAACCAATGCCAATCTTTGTCGATTATTGTATAGGTTTTAAGATATGAGTGGTTGTATAAGTCAACTAATGAAAAAAAAATGGACAAAAAATGAAAAATGAATAATATTTAAGTTTGACAAATAATTAATGACAAAAAATTAAAGCCATAAAAACTCTCATAGCAATATAGAAAATAATAAAATATATTTCAAATAAATCGGTTGACTACTTTCTGAGATCATGCGTTACAAACTTTAAAATGGTTTCGCTTTTATATAATAGTATAGATAAGCAGATTGTTATTAGAGCTACAATTTCTACGTTAATGCAAATCATGGTGGATTTTTCTTTGGATTTTGTTTGGGAGCTCTCAGAATGTGTGCTTTTTTTAAAGCTTTTGAGAACAAATATGGGAATGGTGTTGTCGCTTGCTGTTTTTCGGTAAGTGAAGTTTATTTATTATTCTTCGTAAATTAACCCTTTGTTCCCGGAGATGTCAAATTTTTCAAATATTTGTATAAAAACTTAAAATTTATATAGAATGTGTATAATGAATAATGCATTTAAATACAAAAAATTAATATTCACTAAAAATAAAAAAAAACTGTTTTTATTTCCTACTGGTTTCACAGCTAAACCACATCCAATAAGCTTAATAAATGGGCCATATTTCATATATTGTCACAAATTATATTTCTTATAACAAAAAAATAAAATATTCTTGCATATATTCACTTTACTGTCTTTTAATTGTTAAAAAAAAACATTAAATAAATCTAATAATTCACAGCAAAAAAAGAAATCCAAATGACACGAACGATCAAACTATGTGCAAATTATTATTTACAATGCACCGGAAACAACCCTAATCATTTTTTTACCGTTTTAAAAATGATTAAATATTCTTTGAAAAAGTGTTTATTTATACGGTGTTTTATAAAAGTGCAAAAAAAGAACTGCTTTTATTAAATTACTAGCCGACCCGCGCTTGCGTTGCTTCGCAAATTGTAACCACGAACATTTTTTGAATATTAGTATTAGCATATGAAAAAATCTTAATGGGACTGAGCATATTTTCTACAATAATATTAATTTTAGTTTATATATACATATGTATATATGGTTTCGCTTTTATATAATAGTATAGATTTGCGGTAAAAAAAAACAAATTTGTGTTTTTAATGTTCTCATACATCTATAGGTATGCGTGTGTAAATATCCAAAGACACATTTTTTTATTCATCTGCTCATGTTCAGTGCAGTGCAACTGACTTAACCTACCCACATTTGTGTGCTCTTTTTATCGACGTCATTGTAAGTACATACCTTCTTCGAGTTATTTGTAAAGAAAATTTTAACTTAATTTCAGTTTTATTGTTCGAGGAAGTGATACAAAATTGGTAATTCAAGCTATTATAATAGAACTTTTTTTATTTTTAAATTGGAAGAATTATAATTTATTCACTTCCTCGAACCAAAAAAATAAAAAAGAGGCTGGGATGCGACCCACACTGATAACTTCCCATCCCGACTGTCGATTTGTCTTGCTTAAAAGTTTGTGTATGTGTATCAATTTTTACCAAATTTGCGTACTATTTTTTGTAGATTTTATTTTATTGAATATCGAAAATAATATTTTCTGTGAAATAAAATAAGTTTGAAGCCAATATTTTTAATTTTTGAAAAGCTATTTGAGTCGAAAGTAAATTTTTACCAAGTTTAAGAATTGTTGCATTTTTTAGGTTTTTAATTTTTTTTTTTAAAAAACTATCAATTCAATTTTTTCAAAATTTTACTGAATGTTGAAAACAATATATTTTGAAAGATAAAAGATGTTTAAAGCCAATATCTCAAAGTTATGAAAAGATATTTGTTTCGAAAGTCAATTTTTACCAAGTTTTATTAATTATTTTTAGGGTTTCTCAAAATTTTATCAGATGACAAAAACATCATTCTTCGCTGCACAAAATTGTTTTGGAAATAAAATCATATTTTAGTCGTAAAATTTTCGAGTTGACAAATTTTTTTTTCAGTTTTTTTGATTTATAAAAAAAACAGTTAATTGGATTTTTTCCCTAAAATGTACTTGTTTTGTATCACATAACAATGTATAATATAAAATTTAATTCAAATCTCTAGCGTCAGTGGTTCATGAGATATTTAGGGTTAACCAAAATGTTCACCTTTTTTTTTTTAAATGCTATGGTAAAAAAACCACCCACGCAATTTTCTTTATAGCCCTTTCTGCATCTTTATGCCTTATTATCTGTATAACAGAATTTATTTGAAGTCGATATCTCTTCTGGTTCTTGAGCTATGGACGCCGAAAAAAACGTCGCGAACGTACGGACATACGGACATACGGACGTACGGACGTACGAACGTACGTACACACGCACGCACAGACATCTTTCTAAGAATCTTTTATTTCGACTCTAGGGACCTTGAAACGTCGAGAAATGTCAAAATTTAAAAATTGGCAAATCGGACCCATTACAATAACTTCCTATGGGAAGTTAAAAAGAACTAATTTTTCTTTAGATAAATCGGCATTTCATGTGCACGGCACTGTAGTTAATTAAATGTCCATAGTAACTTAAAAAAAGAGCCCACAGCCACACTGCTCAGCGATGTGACGATAGAATTAGAGAAACAAAAAAATAATGTACTTACAATACAGAAAAATTGAATATGTAGGTAGGTAGGTAAGAGAAAAAACGTAACTTTCAAATGGAACACATATTAAGAGAGAAAGAGCATGGGAAGAAAAGAAAATTAAAAATGTTGGAATGATAATGAAATGAAACAAAGCAGCGACCTCGCAATTGTGATGGAATCTAATTTCCTGGATAAAATAAATTCAAAAAGTTTATAATTTTATAATTCTATAATTTGTTTTTATTTATTTCTCAGGTTGTATGTTTAACTTAGAAGTGATTTTAGGCTTAAAATTTGCGCAACAATATTGACTTTATGAACCAATGCCAATCTTTGTCGATTATTGTCTAGGTTTTAAGATATGAGTGGTTGTATAAGTCAACTAATGAAAAACAATGGACAAAAAATGTAAATTTAATAATATTTAAGTTTGACAAATAATAAATGAACAAAAATTAAAACCATAAACACTCTCATAACAATATGGAAAATAATAAAATATATTTCAAATAAATCGGTTGATTACTTTCTGAGATCATGCGTTACAAACTTTAAAATGGTTTCGCTTTTATATAATAGTATAGATATAGATAAAATGTATTTATGTTGTCATTAATATTTGGTGTTTTGATATTTGACTTTTTTTTTGACTAGAAACCAAATTTTCAAATATTTGACTTTTTTTGAATTGATTTGGAAGAGACAAATAAAGTCAACAAGTCAGAATTGACTTTATTTAGAATTTCGACTTGGCAACACTGATTATCAGTGTGGCTTTGGCTGCGCATGGTAAAGGTCGTGGGAATGTACACTCGTCGAAGCGTAATTACAACAACAATTTATGTTTAGGTCAGTGGTTGAATTTTCTTTTTCAGTAGGTAAAAAGGGAATAAAACCACTGACTGGCACCATTTGCAAGAAAAAAGCTCGCCCATAAGACGTGTACTTACTGACAATTTTTGTTGGACAGAGTATAATTGTAAAATTTTAAAACATCACCACGAAATTGTTAGTTTCCCTTCCGTCCTCACACCTATATTTTGCTTACCTGTTCCTCACACTGGGGTGTGACATACCCCAATTGTAAATAATAATAAAAAATGTTTTCATTAATTAAATTTTTTTTATTAATAGTTCATGTTCTTAGTTCATTATAATAGTGTGCAAAAATTCACTCGCATAGAAAAATAAAAAAAACTTCATGGGAAAAAAGTTATTATAATAAAATTAGTATAAAAAATCATAGAAAAAATGTGTTAAATTAAATTATTATTTTAAAAAAAAGTTATTAAATAATTAAAAAAAAAATATATTACATTTTCTTCTTAAAATGACGTTGCAATTGATAATATCAATTTGATCTGATTTTTGTTTCAAGCTATCGTTAGCGAAGTAGTTGAACAAGGTCAATTGATAAGCGAATATGTAATATCTATTCAATACACATTAGCGAGCTCGAGATTGTGAGATAGAGCATTTGCAATGAGACAAAGCTCAATTCGGTATGCAAGAGCTTTGTCTCATCTCACTATCTCAGTCGCAAAATGTCTTCTTCAAGTGAAAGTAGTGTTTGTGATAACTCTTCAAAAAAAAACGATGATACAAATATTTTTTTTGTGAATTGTATTAAAAGAAATACAGTTCTTTTGACAAAAAGTCAAACTCCTGACCTAAAAAAAAAGAAAAAAATGCTTTAATAGCATTCAAATCGGAGTTTGAAAAAAAATTTGGCAAAAATATTGAAATAAATCAAATTTCAAAAAAAATTACAAATATCAAAATAAGAATAAAAGAAAAATGTGATGGCAATAAAACGGGAAATAGAAAAACAAAACTTAAGTCATGGGAAAAGGATTTATGGGATTTATTCAATGGTGGGTCTGAAAATCCGAATCCGGTGCTAAATAGGCTCGAAGGTAAAATACAATTGTTTTTTATAATAATTGTTTGTTTTTTCATTATGAATATTTTATTACAGGAGCAGAAAGTGTAGCCATAAGCAGAGACGAATCCTCTAATTCCGTTTCAAATGCAACGAAAATTTTGAAGGATTCGTCACGGAAAAGAAGACATGCTAATAATGAAATAGAAGTTTTATCAAACTACGAGACGGGGGAAACGAGGGATCTTTCATTAACTGATTTACAGAGGCTAATTTTACTGAAGGAAAATTTAGTGTTGACCAAAAAATTAAAACTCCTTGAAAATAAAGTTATTACACAAGAAAATGAAATTTCTTTTGAAAATTTTTAAGGGAAACAATTACATAATGTACATACATATCTTATAAATAAAAGTCTTGATATTTATGTTATTTTTGTTTTTATTTAAAAAAAAAATGTGCACAATCTAACGGTTTTGGTTAAGCAAAAGCCTCGCAATTTCGTTTCTTTTGCTCTGACCAGCTACTCTGAGAAGAGAATCTCTCCTTGATGTGTCATTGGGGGGAAAGAGAGGGGTATGTTCTTCTTCTTCTATATCCATTGGAGCATCCATCTGGTTTTCCTCATTTTCATCCCCACCCTGGAATGCTTTTGAAATGTTGTGCAGAATAAAACACGACATTATTACCTTTGGTGCGTTGCGTGTTGCCACTCTTAATTTATATTGCAGACAAGGAAATTTTTGTTTAAGCTGGCCAAATACTCTCTCAATAACAACTCTCTCTTTCGTTAGAATATTGTTAAAGTTAACTTCAGCGGCACTGACAGGGTTCCGGTACGGAGTCATTAAAAACGGAGTAATTCCATAGCCCTCGTCGCCAATGAGTACAGTTGATGAACTTTCAAGGAGAGTTTGGTAAATTTCAGAATTTTTAAAGATTCTCGAATCATGTACCGACCCTGGCCGAGAGATGTCAACACTCGTAAACAGTTCTGCTCCGTTGCAGGTAGCTTGAACATTTATTGAATGAAAACCTAACACAAAATAAAGAGAATTATTAATTATATTCGTGAGAACACTCAAACTTTGTGTTATCTACCTTTTCTATTTACAAATTCATCACTGTGACGGATAGGCTTTTTAATGCGCACGTGAGTGCAATCAATTGCTCCAGTGCAGGATGGGAATTGATACTTATTTAGCCAAATTACTTTGTCGGCATCTGTCTGCTCCAACGTATTCGGAAATTTAATCCAGTCCTCTTTTTTGCTTACAATTTTTTCACCAACTTCGATGATGATCCTAGATACCGAACTTTGGTCGATTCCGAAATCTTCGGCAATTCCACTTTGGAAACCAGGATCAGCAACGAATCGTAGAAAAACCAGCATTCTGGTTTTATTAGATAAACGACCACCCCGAAAAGTATCACTACTTTGAAAAAAATAATGTGTTAAGGCCTCAATTTGAGTTTGGGTAAACCTATAAAGAATTTTATAATTTCCTGTTGACTCAACAGGAGCAAAAATATTCATGTACTCAGCCATTGTTATTTCTGAGACAACTAATTTCCAGTCTCCACATTTTACGAGCTTTGGCTCATTTGAATGAGACAGAAGAAAACCAGTTATCCACTGTAATGTTTCTTCCAGTTCAATGGATGCTCTGGGACAATTTTCGCACATAAAATGAAGGCACTGATTCATTCGCTTCAACTTGGACTCTGCCAACGTAAGGTATTGCATTTACCATATACCATGTGCGTGCGTCATTCATCATTACAAATTTCAACCCATACTTGTCTGGTTTAGAGGCCATATAAATGCGGAATGGACAGTTACCTCTGTAGTCCATCAGCTCCTCATCAATTGTGCAGTACTCGAAGGGGGTATAAAGTGACTTGCAGTTTTCTATGAAAAGTTCCAAGATTTCACGAATCGGTGCAAATTTGTCGTTCACTTTACTCTCGACTCTAGTTGTCTTATCATCAAAACGCAAGCATGTTGCCAAAAATTCAAATCGGTGTTGTGACATTGTTGCTCTAAGGAGAGATACACCGAATCTTACCAACCACAATTCCCTGCGGTGTAACTTAGCAGCTTTTTTTACACCACTTAGATATAGCAAGCCAATAAATTCTTTCAATTCCGTGATGTCTGTTTGTCCTTGGTATGTTGTCCGTAATGCAGTTCCAGAAGAAAATCGCTCTATTTGCTCGTTTGAGTAAGCCACCACTTTGCACAAAATTTCTTCAGGGAGAAGTAAACTCCAAGCCTCGAGAGGGGTGGCTATGTTTCGAGCTACTCCCTTTGGTCCTGGTTAGTGAGTGACCAAATTCCTCATCTGATGTCTCCCTCGTTTTCCGGGTACAACTGAGCTCCATTTGTAGCCTGATTTTCCTTTCAATACTGCCAATCTAGTTTTTTTCGGTGGAGCAGGATGCACTTCCTCATTGTACATAATCAGGGTCATTGTCCGAATCATCACCGGCAAAAAATCTGGTTGATCATCCTCTAACAACCTTTCAGCATCTAATATTAGTCTGTCGAGGGAGTCGTCTTTTGAAAGTGCCATTTTGCTGTAAGAAGACATACATAGGTATATACCTACTCACTTTTTTGTATAACTGAACAAACCTTACACTAGCTATAGGTCAATTGATTCGTATAATACACTGATATTTTGTATTCAAATGCTGGATAAACTACTAAAACATTAAATTTTCACTCAACACATTTATTCACAAACTTAAAAAAAAACACTTACATGAACTGCACACTGGGGTGTATGATACCCAACATAAAATTCAAAGCACTTTTACTTACGCATACAAAATTCAAATGGCTTAAAATGGCCTCGTGCCATTAAAGAATATATGAATTTGAATTTACATTGGAATGGCCTGCTTGACAAAACAAATTTACGGCAAAGGCACGGTTTAAATTTTTTTCTGGGGTATCTCATATCCCAGTGTGAGGACGAAAGGTTTTAAATCATCATACAATTGGTAATTGTTCTTAAAACAACCGAAATTTTCCAGTAACATTTCTTTAATATCAACCCATTTTGTAAGATGCATGTGGGTTTCTATGGCCAGTCGCCCTCAGCTTATGAACTTTGATTTTAGAATATTGACACACATTTTCTGACCTTGCTCATTATATGTTAAAAGAGTTGGAATGATATCATCTACATTGTATATAAATATTAGAAGATTTTCTCTTCTTCCATCAAAAGGAGCAAGTCTTTCAATGTATACTTTAAAGGATTGAGTTCTAAGACTCTCAATAGATTATTCGTATTCAAACTTAAACTAGGGTTTATCCGCTGCTTCCGCTGCTGGATTTTGTTGAATACTCATTTTGTTTTCTTCTGGTTTGTAGTAAGGTGTGTGGCGTTGGTTTTATTCTTGTTGTGATTTCCTTAATGCCATCACTGCTTTTGTAATTTTGCTCATATTATTGTACTCGTTGGGGCTTTCGACTTTTCAGATTTTATGAAATATTTTTCCTCTTTGGACTTTGTAGTATAGGGCATTTGAACTATTAAATAATTCCTTTGAAAGAGATTCAATTTGCACTTGAATTCTGTCGTCTTTATTGAAAGATCGATTTTTTATCGAGTCTTTATTGAAAGATCGATTTTGACTTTTCGCTTTTCACAAAAAAAAACTTATAGTCCAGAATTACGAGTTACGAGTTGTTTCTTTTATTCTTTTTTGTTTTTATTTGTTCACCAAACTTTTTAAGTTGTAAAAGTTATCTTTACAATCACGATTTACGAGTTGCTTTTTTATCTTTTATTGTCACTTAATTAATGTTGATTTTCACAGATAAAAGTTTTCACGCAATCACGAATTACGAGTTGGTTGAACATTTTTAGCGAAAAAATCGTTAGTGGTTGGATCACTGGATTACCGTTTCTTCATATGATTTGCACTTTGACAAGTATCCTACTGACTGCGCCATTTGTAATTTAATTTAGTTAACAAAAAATATATTTTGTTTGTTCTATACCGGAGAACAGAAATTAAAAGACAAAGTTTTTAATTTTAATATTTTTATTTATTAGTCTGATTTCTGAAGCTTCAGATCTACCAACGCAGAAACTTAAGTACTCAAGTACAAATAGACAGCTTTCTAATAACCTTCGATTTGGATTCTACTGACCTGGGGTGGAATCGGGTAAGGTGATTTGTGAGAGGTGACAGTCACAATCAACAAATTCGGTCTGTGTAAGGTGATAGTCACCGGTGACAATCACGATTTGGTGACTTTTTCTGGTGACAGCTCTTTAGTTGTCACTTTCATTGGAAATTAATTTTTATTTTTAGTTGCTGATTTATAATTAATATTCTGAATTAAATAGATTCTTAAAAAACTTTCGATTGAATAAGGAAACATTTTTACATATCCTACCGCTTCTGGATTTGTCAGCTGGAATGCGGTCAACACACATTTCCCCTATTCTTCGATTAGCCGTGACTTTAAATTTTCTTGGAGGTGGTGGCTACCAAAGGCAAGTTGGCGCTGACTGGTCAGCTCCAATGGGCCAAAGTACTGTTTGTGAGGTTATTTCTTTGACCTTAAAACAAATGAAGAGTAAATTGTGCCCACTTACAATCAAATTTAATCAATCGGCTTCAAAAGCAACAAAAATGTTCTTCTACGAAAAATATCAAATTCCTGGAGGTAGGATTTTGTTTCTTAGTAAAAATAAACTAATTTTATTACTTGTTTTTTATTTTATTATTTGTTTCCTAGTAATCGGCTGCATTGATGGGAGTCATATTATGATTCTCCGCCCTTCGGAATCGGTTTTTGAATACAACCACTGAAATTGTAACAAACGTCAGTGAATTTCTTTTAAAGTGATACCAAATTCTAAATAAAATTTGGTGATCACCTTACACAGACGCAAAAATTACTTTGATCACTTTTTATGATCACAAAGGTGACAATCAAAAATCACCTTAGCCGATTCCACCCCTGGAAACGTCGAGATTTCTTAAAATTCTCAATTCACAAAATCGAGCGATTACCGATTAAAAATCGAAAAATCACAGCGTGATATCCACCCATACTTTCTAACACAAGGTATGTGGTAGTTATTTATTACTTTATAGTATTAAGAATAATGAAATTTTAGCATTGTGATATAAGTATGCGTGGTATACAGGCATTTTCATGTACATATTTGATATCATTTGAAAGGAACATTTTATAGTGATGAATTTACTTAAATTTAAGCTAGTTTTTTAGATCGTATTACTTTTCATGTCATATCTATTACTAGGTTTTATACAGCAGGCATTTCTGCTTCGAGCTCGTGGGATACATTAAATTGAAATTTGTAATCTTCCGGATAAAATATCAACTAGTTGATCAGGTGAGTTGTTTCCACTAAGGCACCTCTCCTTATCCAGACAGCAGCGGACGAATTCTCGAGATGGAATCAACGGAGGCATCTACAGTTTTAGTAAGGTTGAATTATTTAGTGAACACCTGATAAGGTTTCTGCGACATATTCGCAGCCCAGGCCTATAAGGAGCGGTTTATCCGGCTTCCCGTCCTTCTAGTTGTACTAAGGATCTGGCCCTCCGGGTTAGTGATTGTGCCGTCGGGGTGATATCCTGGCCACGAATATCCTTGTTTCGAAGCACCAACAAGCCTCGTATACGGACGGATTTACTGTTGACAACCAACGCAAACGAAATAAGGACAACGAATTTCGGATCTGTACGTGGAATGTTAGGTCCCTTAACAGACCACGTGCAGCCGAAGAATTTAGCGGAAGCCCTAAACTGCTGTAAGGCAGATATTACCGCCATCCAGGAAGTGCGATGGGATGGACCGTGCAAACGCAAACTAAAAGACTGCGATGTATACTTCGGCTACTGCTACCGAGAACAAAGGCAGCGTCTCTTTGGGTGTGGATTTGAGGCTTGGAACCTGTCAAAGGATGCTTCGAGAGAAAAATTCTTCGGGTGATTTTTGGTCCCGTTTCCATAGATGGAGAATGGAGAAGAAGATACAGCGACGAACTGTTCGGGCTGTACAGCGACACTGACCTGGCTAACGGAATTAAAGTCCAACGACTTAGATGGCTGGGTCATGTAGTAGAATCCAATCCCGATTGACGTCGCAGTTAAGGAAGACCGCAACTCAGGTGGCACACGCAGGTGCTTGAAGACCTCAACCAACTTGTCGTACGAAGCTGGAGACAACTAGCTACTGACCGAGCTGGCTAGAGACGCATGTTGGTTGAGGCCCAGGTCCGCCTGGACTGTAGTGCCACCTTAAGCAAGTAAGTAAGTTGATCAGGATAATCCAATAAATTCCCCTGAATTTATGCAACTTCTTTTTGAAAAGTGTATCTAAAGTGCATATCCGTTTTTTAGACTTGAGAACCATAGAATGGCCATTTTGCGTCATCTTGCCGCTTTCGGTAGGTTTTCAATATATTTGGTTACTTAATTTAAAGCTAAATTACACTATTTCAAGCTCTTTGCATATAGTTATGTGTCCAAAAGCATATAAATAGTCCAACAGTTTTTGAGCATATAACATTAAACTCTTAATTCATCTGGTCAAAATGTCTTCCGTAAAATCCTTGTTTAGCCTTCAAAATTCTTTTGGTTTATCTCTGAAACTGGTTTATTTTGCATACGCAAAAAACAATACATTTAAATTCTGTTTAAGTTTATTTTAAGAAATTAAAGTTTAATTTTAGTTACGGCTCCAAAACACCTAACACTTGAAAGACAAATGAACAAAAGTGTACTTATTGGATGGTCTCCTGGTGAATCGACTAACTGTATGAGTATAGAAAGCTATCACGTCTATGTTGATGGTGTACTTAAAGTAACAGTTAAAGCAACTGATAGAACGCGAGCTTTAATTGAGGGAGTAGATTCAACCAGAGTAAGACAAAAACAAACAAATCGTAATAAGTCACTTATTTATCCTTTCAATAGCCTCACAGAATAAGTGTGCGTAGTGTTGCACAAAGCCGAAAAACTTCTAGGGACGCTGCTTGCACAATGATAATTGGACGGGATACCTCACATTTAGGACCATCAGCAGTAAGAGCTACTAATATAACATGTTCCTCTGCCGTGATATCATGGCTTCCAGCTAATTCAAATCATCAACACATCATTTGTGTAAATAATGTAGAAGTACGTGTTGTGAAACCAGGTATATATCGACACACAATAACTGGACTATCACCTAGTACTCAATATCGAGTAACTGTTCGTGCAAAGCACTTAAGAGCTACTGGTTGTATTCCTGTTCATGGAGGGAGACCAACGGAAGAAGCTCCAGGCGCCTACGCAGATTTTCGAACTTTATCTAAAGGGCTACCTGATCCACCACAGGTTGGAATGACATTTTGTAAATGTTTTTATATTACACAAATATTGTTTTCAGGATATACAATTAGAAGCAGGGCCACAGGATGGTACGATTCTTGTTACGTGGCAACCAGTCAATCGACCTTCTTCTTCAGGACCAGTCACCGGCTACGCTGTTTATGCAGACGGTAAAAAAGTA